>VDFB02016938.1:0-11743 GCA_007258455.2 Sequoia sempervirens | reverse complement strand
CCAAGAGTTTGTCAACTTTGTGATGAAATTAGCAAGGAGTAGCATCAGAAGAACACAAAAAGTTCATTGAAAGTGTGACGAAATGGGTAGGGAGTAGCATGGTAGCAACGTTGAAAGATCGTCGAAAGGGTGACGAAATGGGCAGGGAGTTACGATGAAATATTCGTCGCAGCTATAGAAACTTCATCGAGCCTTTCTGTTGATTTGTCAGTGGTTTTCGTCGGTGGTTGTCATCGAAATTGCGATGAAGAAGCAATTTTTTTTTTTAAAAAAAAATTGTGGAAATGTACCATCACAGAGACTGACGACTGATCAGACATACAGACTGTATATTGGTTTGATGCTTCAAATGATGCATTTCTTATATTGAAAAGTGCATTACCTTATTGAGCTTCTCTTTATTCTGAGAATAGTTTAATATTCTCTACTTAACAAGGCCAACCATGTGACGGTGGAAGCTCATTTGGCCCCTCCCCCCCCCTCACATCACTCTCAATTCCCCATACCCAATCATATAACATTAATCATTGATTCATCCATTAATAACATATGACATTCATTCATTCATTGTAGCGCTCAGAAAATTAAGAGTGTTTTCAATCCGTTCAAATCAGTATAAAAGGGAAATTAAGAGTATTTTCAATTTATTCGAATCATTATAAAATATTTCCAAGTAATCAACATTGTTCGTGACACTTCTTAATAAAAGAGAATTTAAATTGCATTTGATGTATAATAATAATATCAATGTAATGTATCAATTTATACGAAGCATAAGTATTTCAATGACTTTTCTCCTATACATATATTCAACCATACTTGGAAGAATCAGCAATTCCAATAGAAACATCTTTTCTATGCTAAGCCATAAAACTTAAATCAATGTTACATTAGATACTTTCAATTCATACTTCTATTTCAAGTTTCAACAAAGAATGTCAAATACATATACATTTACAATGGGCTTCACAAGCCAATCCTAAATAATACACAAGTACAACAATAGCAAATAAAACTCGGAACCACCAACCGCCATGACACCATCGGTCTGCTTGCGAGCTGGGGCCAAGAATGTGATTCAGGCGCCTTTTCCGCCCAACAACAAAGTCCATGACTTCCCCGGGTTCCTTCCTAACTCGAAGGAATCCCCGGCCCTGCATAAAGGAGCCTAGCAACCCGAAACAGTAAAACAAGAGGGAACTCTCGATGCGTGCCTGATGCCTATATGCATTTCTAACATGAGAAATAAACACATTTCTTGCAACAGGAGGTGGCAGAGACTCAAATACATATATGTTTCTAGGCTTTTAAAACAAACCCATCTATTTCAATGGTACAAGTGCTTGGCCAAGCAAAAATAATACAAGTAAATGGTAGTTTAGAAAAGGTAATACTACCATCTCTGTTGGTCCACCTTCGGCACCCTATCCCGGAAGTTACCACAAGTAAAGTATGAATAAATACCAAAGCAGAAAGTGGTGCATTTTCTGACATGTTACATACATTCAATTAATTCTAAAAAGAATTTCAAATGTGAATTTCAGATCATCCTTTGAACGCAAGATTGTAAATTCAGTAGTAAGATTTCGTTTACTCTTTTGAAAGTACTCCTTTTTCTGGTTTGGATAAAAGCTCTGTTTTTAAAGAAGAACATGTATGTCATAATACTTTTCAGTGCATAATTAGAAAGAAAGATCTAATTAATTTGTTTGAATGGAACAGTGTTTTCTGTTTTGAGTATGTACTTCTATTCTTTTCGAGTTCAGGCTGACTGATAGTGTAATATCCAATTTTAATACAGGTTTCAGAGTATTAATAATATACTAAAACAGTGCAATTTATTCAGAATATCAGAGGTTTGAAAGATAATCTTGCATTCAATTTTTATGTTGTATTCCTTTACTTAGGATTGTACTACTGTAGGTAAGTATTTGACAAGGTAATCAAGATGAATTTTTAGTTTACATGGTTCTCAGAGACAATTCTATTCTTGTTCCAGGTTTAACATTTCTGAGATATTTGTGTATATTTAACGAGTTCAAACCTCTTTCTGGAAATGGTTTTCCTGTTTCAACTTGCATTTTGGTATGTATATGCATGGATATATATATATATATATATATATATATATATATATATATATATATATATATATATATATATATGTATACATATACAGCTAAGTGTGTATGTATATATATATATATGTATGTGTAAAAATTCATATACAGCTGAGTGTAAATTTTGAAGAAAGAAAATACTGATTTTTATGACTGTTCAAAAGTTCTCTGGCCGTACACACAGAATATAAACATTTTACAGGGTTTCCTTACTGGCATTGAGCAACATAAGGGCTCAGGGAAGCCCTTGCCCCTCCCATGGGGAGGGGGCGGGCTGTGAGGGGCTCGCGCCTCCTCCACAGGACGCGGCCTATGGAGGGCGCAAGCCTTCCACAGTGCCACGTCCTTCCCATGGGGAGGACAAGGGATTAAATCCCTTCCTCATTCCTATGGATAACAATTTCAAAACTCAAAATAAGAAGATATTTTGTCCAGTATATCTGCATTCGAATTTATCTCAAAGGCATTTTGAATTTAACTCAGATGACAGAGTTTTTATGCAGTCATTATATGCATATATATATTTCCAATTATAATTGAGAGCAGTTTAATAAGTTGCAGATTTTGCAACAGAATGAAACCCTAATTCTGGAAAAAGATTAGGTATTCTATATTGCAACAATGAAAAGTAAACTATTACCCAGATTCAGAAACGAAATTGGAAAAGATTTCTTAGTTGTTTGTACTCATATCATGGAATGACGCATTTCATTCCTTCAATTTCCTTACTGCAATTTTTAAATTAAATGAAGGCAAAGCATGAAAAGAACCTGGCAATTTTCTTCTTCAGTGCAGATGCTCAGTAATACCTTCTTGTTGCCTATTTTCCCGAGCTCCCGGATATGACTGAATGGAAGTTCTCCTTTCTCTCTTAAAGCTCTATTCCTCTTTTCGAGGATCATGCAAAGTGTTTCCAGATGACAGATAAAATTCTCATGCAAATTCTAAGGATTGCCACATGCCAACAGCATTGTTGGTTTTAAGATAAAATTTCCAGAGCCCAATGTTCTCTCGGGCTGTTCATTCCTTTTCATTTTGGAAAAAAGATAACCATATGCAAACAGAAATATTTCCCTTTTATATAAACCAATTATTTCATTATATGCAAACATAATACTTTTACTTTATTATTTGTTTTGTTTTATTTCTTTAATTTCCTATATATTATATTTCTTTTAAAATCAGATTTTCTTTCCTTTTTTATTGCACAAAAATACATGGGATAAATTAAAATAGAATAAACCATATTCTTTTCATAATTTTTAAGGTTAATTAAACTATATTTTAATTTTTCTATGCTAATCAATTTCAAACAATCATATTGAAAACAGACATGGCCTAATGCAACTACATGATTTTAAGTGGTGTGTGCGTGATCGAGAGCTTCTCCTCTTTTACCCTGTCGGGAAGCAAACCTTCTTTTCCTCAATCACACTCTTGGCCTTCGATCACCTGCAACTCAAATGCACTCAGGTGTGCAAAAACGAAAGTGTATTAGTAACCAATATAGAAATATAAATTTAAGCAATAATTAAATCAACATTCCTATTTTGTATAATTTTAAAATAAAATGCACTCATAATTCTGAAAGAAAACAATTATTTTTCTACATTTCCACACACCAAAGCATTGTATTATATTATGTTGCTCTAACACGTATCATAATTCATATATTAAATCCCACAAAGTCATGGTCAAAACAGCATCAAAGTCTGAGACATGACATTCATCCATTAATAACATATAACATTCATTCATTAACATATAACATTCATTAATTAACATATTCACATTCATTCATTAACATATAATATTCATTCTTTCAGTTTTTTACATATTATCAAAAATATGGTTGTCATGATATGATTACAATCACTTTTTTTTGTTTCTTTTTCAAAGCTACATAAAGCTGAAGTGGAGTATCATTTTATAAATCAATATCAATCCCCCCTTTAGTTGTTCTACCCTCTACTTGTGATCTTAATGTACGTGTAGTCATCTACTCATGACATGGACGCCGCTTCAAGGGGGGATCTGTTGCAATAAGAAAGAAATGTTAAACTGATATGTTTTATTATTATTGTTACAAGAATTTCATTAATTAAAAGAACATTAGAGTTGTTCTCTTTACCTGATGGGTCCACATCATGTTCCTAAACTTTTGTTATAGACTCATGCTCAACATGTTGAACACCCTCTAAATCCTGATCTACAGTTGAAACATGAAAGGTTACATTAATTAATACATCAATTGAAATTAAATATGTTTAAGAGAACATGACGGTGGTCCTCTTTACCGGATGGGGCCACATCATGTTCCTGATCTTCTCTATCCTGATCATGCTCAACATGTTGATCATGCTCTACATGCTCTAAAGTTGAAACACGAAAGGTTACATTATTTAATACACCGATTGCAATTAAATATGTTTAAAAGAACTTTAGAATTGTCCTTTTTACCTATTGGGGCCACATCATATTCCAGATCTTCTCTAGCCTGATCATGCTCAACATGTTGATCATGCTCTACATGCTCTAAAGTACCGGGATGCACACCATGACCTTCATCTGCACATTCTACTCCACCCTCACTAGGCTGCATTCCAATGTCATGTGCAGTATTATCATTGCTTGAATGTTTAAAACAAATAGGCATGTAATTACTTTATGGTGGAAATTAATATTGAATAGATAGCACAAGTATTCAATTTTAAATAAAATTTATTGAGTTTATTTACCTATGTGTCAAATGGAATGGAAGATTGTGTTTTCCCAGTCAAGACTCTTAGGCGTTCAGCCACGACTCCATAGCCTTGTTGGAAGGCATTCTTTAGGTCCTCTTCTATGGGAACTCTGTTGAATTCAGAGCCCTACATTTTTGCAGAAGATCATGAATTTTGCTTCTATGGTGTGATAAAACCAAAATTGTTTTCAATTTATTATAATTTGGATGCAATATTTCATTTATTGATACTCACAATTTGTGTGCTAATTCATATAACCACCAAAGCCAAGTTTGTGTTGGTTGTACTTTTCTAGTCTTGCCTTTGTTGCCTTTGATGTGTCAGACAGCCTATGAAAAGTTTGAAATACGTTAGATTATGTAAAAAGAAAGAGTAATCAGTATATAATTACATTGTTGATAGTATCACACATAGTATACTACTTTTAAAAGAAAATTAATGGCATTTCCATAGCATACAGACATTGAGAGCATATAAAATACAGAGTTCAATCCATGAATTATAGAAAATAGATTTTTGTTGGTTATATTCATATCGCTGATTACATTGCACAAAGCATACTACAACTGCATAAATATCATATGGTGACAGTTGTCTATGCTACCACATTTTTCATACATGTCTACCAAAGCATTTTATCAAACAGTTCACTGCCTTGCTGGTATGGCTAAAAGCGTAAAATAGGTGCTTTGAAACAAGCTATGGATGCTTGGAAAAAATCTATCAAAGCATAATAGTAAGCAATAAGATAGATTGGGCAAGGATCCTGTTTAAAATGCTCAGATGTGGTCTCATGGTGATGGAATGCCATGACAATCCATAGCAATTGCTTGTTTCATGGAATTCACATGGCATTCCATCACCATGAGACTACATTTTTGAAGCATTTTTTCAAATAATTCACTACCTTTTCTATGCTACCATATTTTCATACATGTCTACCAAAGCATTTTTATCAAATAGTTCAATTCCTTCATGCTATGGCTAAAAATTAAAAACCTCAAACAGGTGCTTTCTAACAAGCTATGGATGCTTGGAAAAAATCTACCAAAGCATAATAGTAAGCAATAACATAGACAAGGCAGTGAATTGTTTAAAAAAATGCCTAAAAGAAATGCAGTCTCACGGTGATGGAATGCCATGACAATCCATAGCAATTTGCTTGTCATGGCATTCATCATGGCATTCCATCACCATGAGACTACATTTCTTTGACATTTTTTTCAAGCAGCTTCATCAGCTTGTCTGGCGCACGATTTTTCATACATGTCTACCAAAGCATTTATCAAATAGTTCATTGCCTTGTCAAGCTATGGCTAAAGCCTAAAACAGATGCTTTCAAACAAGCTATGGATGCTTGGAAAAAATCTATCAAAGCATAATAGTAAAGCAACAAGCTATGGATGCTTGGAAAAAATCTATCAAAGCATAATAGTAAAGCAACAAGCCATGGTCTCATGGTTTTTTTTGCGCGAAAATCAGCTCAATTTTATTCACGTTTTTTTGCAGATTTTAAACAAGTTTTTTTGCCGATTTTGGAGTTTGAAACGGGAAAAAATCATTGACCAAAAGTCAATGATTTTTTCAAAAAATCAGGGAAAAAATCGTCCAAATTCACAATTTTTTTCAAATCAATGATTAATCGATTTTTGTAGATTTATGCTTCTATATCACATACCTTCCTTGGCCCGGTGTCTTTTCCCTTTTTCTTCAGCCTTCTCCTTTCCATCTGCGACACCAGTCACCTTAATTCCTATCTAGGAATCATGGGGGACGCTTTGTACTTTTTTTTTTTCTTCTCTAAATGTGACCTATATTGGTCCCTCAGATAATTTTAGATAGGTACCAAATTTTCTCAAGGACCTTGGTTCGGTTGAATGTTCTATCACCGAATAGCACAACTAAACGGTTAATGAGCTCATCTTTTAAATCTTTATTTTGGGCATTCCACCGTGTATGTATGGTGGGTTCGAAGAGCTCCAATGTAATATCACTTAGATGTTTATAAAAAACATCATTTCCTGCAAAATGATCATGGGATAAATAGTCTAAAAAGAGTGATCAATAAGTAAATTTCAATTGGATTATATAGAATAATAATTAAAACATTTTAAAGTACCTAGGACCTTCTCTATCTTTATGGGAACAAAATCCTCGGTCACCACAAGTGTGACTAGCAATGTTCCCATACTAGTAATATAGGAAGATCTAGGAAATGTTTCTAAAACATCACTAGTACCAGTGGCCTCTACATCCCTAGGTACATGTCCTGACGCATGTGTTTGGTATGTGTTCACTGCCAGAGGGTGCATTAACGGATGCCTGCATGGTATGTGTTGTCGACATTTCAAACAACAATATAGCCATGGATGATGGGGTCAAATAATGTGATGTATGTGTAGGAAGATCAGGATGGACACTTGTACCAACCCTTACTCCTCGAGAAGCACTTGCAGTACCTTGATCATAGCCAGGAGCATCATGAAGAGGCAAATAACCCTATAAAAATTACACATATTTTAGTTCATGACATAAAAGAGTAAAAAATATAAAACCATGAATGAACTTATGTTATAATTAAAGACCTCACGACAACTTGCAAGTTTTGTAATCTCTCTGTCAATACTTTAACCCTCTCTCTTATCTCATCTTTTTGAGGCACTTTGAACATCAACTGAGTCATTTCTTCATTGCATATTTTCATGAGCTTCTTTATCGTATCAAAAGGGTTTGCTGAATAAGCCATGTCATCATTAGAAATAATTGACTGCACCTCACTATGGATGCTCTCCTCTATTGCTGGTGCCTTTCCCTAATCAGTCAACTGTAACAAGAATATTAAAAAAATTATCGAAATTAACCCAAAAAACTTATGAAAAAAACATAATAATAAAACATTTTGCTCATATCTAATTTGTACAATTACAATGAGGTAAACCTATTGGGTAGAAGCACCTAAAGATACATCACAATCTGTGCTCTGTGCCAGAGCCTTCTCCATATGATCAATGTCCCCCTGTGACAAAAATTAAATATAAAAAAACATTACCAAAATGAAACCAATAGACTTATGAAAAAAAACATAAGAATAAAATGGTATATTGGAGTCATTAATTGGAGGTTGGGTAAAATGGTACATAGTATGTACCACCCCCATAGTAACTCGCGGTTTCAGAATCAAGGATTCAAATTGTAATCGATTAGCAACTCTTTCCCCTATAGTTATTGATTTTATCAGCATGTACGTATCACACACCCGCTTCCCTCGCGCGCCTTGAATATGCAATTGGGTTGCTTATTTTTTGACCTAGGTCATGTACTATTTATAAACCCTAAAATATTCCCTGATGCTTTTGGCCTTCCGTCAATGTACATAGCAACTCCTTTATTTTGATCCTTATCTTTTAGTTTTTCGTATATAATTTTGCCGACAAAGGCATACCTACACATACTGGTATATCTAAACTTTGCATCCAATGTTTGTAACCGTAAGAGGGTCCAACATACTTCATCAATTCAATAACTTTGTAGTAATAGACCTTTATGCCATCCATACAAAATAGGCCCAAACCATGTAATGACGATGGTGCTATGTGATATATCCTCTTGTTGACACAAAAATTAGTGTTTATTGGAGGAAGTTCCTTGGGTACCCATTGTTTCTATATATGTTTGTACCTCAAGGGCACCTCGATGTCGCCTATGCTCTCATCATCATAAGAACATGACCCCCCTTCAGCAAGAAAAAATTCCATGCGTTTACAGAATTCTCTTCTAATATTTTGATCTCTAGTTGATCTCCCTCTTTTAGACATACTACATGTCTCGCTTTCCTCTTCTCTTCTTGAATTTCCCTCGCTTGAGGAAGACAGATTTGACAAATACTTATTTGGTGGTACCTGTACTCATAAGGATGTTGGATGAAGTTCTTTCATGGTGATGTGATCCCAAGGTGACATTATGATTAATCTATCATTTCATCGCTAGAATTTCACAAGTTATAAGGTAATCAAGTCTTGATAGATTGCAAGCTATTGTTACTACTGGCCCAAATGTGTCCATCACAAATCAAATCTACTTAACGCTTAACTCCCAAACTTTGTAACAAGTGTTAAATGTGACTATGGTCCACCTGTTGCACAACCAAGGCCTCAAATGTATTCTCTAATTGTAATCAAAGGACTTTTTCTCTTAATTCAATTAAATAAACTTGAAGGGAAACACCACCAATTGGTTTATCGGACACCTACATGACTAAAAATTCGAAGCAAATTAACATTTAATTTCCATATGTTTAAGGATTAACTATGGCGTAACAGCTTGGTTAAGTCATCATAAGTTTACACTTTGCCAATAAATTTTTAAGTCATATTAAATCTTCCTATGTCTAATTGTGAGGAGATTTTTTTGTATGTTTTAAGGTAGGATGATTGATGAAAGAGCCCAAAGACTAGCCTTTCTCCATGGTATCCAAGCACACATAGCAGTAGTCTTCTCTTATACGGTTGGACATGATTTAAAGAACTTAGCTAGGAATTATTCATTTAACCTAAGGTTTTCTCATAATGCCATCATTGGGAAAGTATGATCAAATTCTTCTATTATGAAGAATTGGTCTATGTGCCTCTAGTAATCACTATAAATGTTTGTAAGGATAAAATGACTAATTGCATCAGGTAGGAGAGAATCAACTTTGAGTTCTTCAAAGATTATATTCCTCTATTCATAATTTTTAAGGGTTGTGTGTGAAGGAGGTTATCACTACCAAGAAGGGAGGAGACCTTTCCTTGTATTCTTTTATAATTTTCATTATTCTTATTTATTTTACACCTATATTTACAAATACACATACATATGCATTTACTGTTTTCATTTATTTCTCATGTAGTTTAATAGTTTGATCGATTTCATATTATGTGTTGAAGACTTTAGAATTTCAATTACATTAATTTATGGATATGTTGTATCTATAACACTACAAAACCATATGCTCTTTGCATTTACACTTGCATTTAGAAATACACATTTATATACATAGATATAGATTTCTTTAATGATATGTTGCATTTATTGTTCTAGGAGAGCATCTAGTAATTGCATTTACATTTACATTTAAAAATACACACACACACACACACATATATCTGTGTGTGTGTATCATTTATATTCAGTGTTCAGAAACAGCCCATTAGGTCTGCACATGGATAAAAATTCACAAAATTAGATCTCCCATACATGTTTTGTTGAAACCTACGCCCTATTCATGCATCCTACAATTACAACAATATACATGGGGCCTCTTACACAAGCTACAATAATCACAAAAGGTGTAAGAGCCACTTTATATCATGTTTGGACTACAAAACCCTGAAAAATAGGGTAGCTCAGATTATGATTTGTTGGTGAGCTGTATGGACAAAATCATTAGCACCAGCTCATTCTTGGAGTCTTTTGAAAGAGAAGTGAATTAGGTGGCAGTTAAGTACAAACCTTATAGTGTCAAGGTGAATGAGGTGATCAATTTTAATTGTCCAACTAATGAAGAGTACAAGGCGATCCAATTGGCTGGTGACACATGTGCTTTCTGGCCTGATGCTTGTTTGCTCCTCATTTTTCTATAAGAAGGATTTCAAGGCTAGAAGTACGGGTTAGCAAGTTAGATATTTTTGGTCAAGTCTAGATAAAGTTGTAGAGAAAATTGTAAAGTCTGATGGTTTTAGGGAAAATGCAATTTAGGTTTTGAGTCATTTTGTAGTAGGTTTTGAATTCATAGGGATTTGATGTTTTATGATAGTACTGGCAATTGAATTGATATGATTAATTCAAACTCATGTCTCTCCATTGTACAAGCATATTTGAATTTTGAATAAAATGATCAAGGGTTGTTTCGTTCATCTCACTGTTGTGGTGTGTATGATTCTTGTTTTAGGTTTAATTCAAGGAATTAATTAAAATGCTTGAATGGGATTGTAGGTGGATATGTTACGTATAAGCTATTTGATTTTTTCTATCTTATCTTATACCATTTTACGAGAATGGGGGTGCAAATGTACGAGAAGATCTTTAGAAACTAGGCATGAAAATTGAAGGTTAAAGAGAATGTGCTAACCATAATACTCATTGCCTTGGTCATCATCGGTTTTCCTCGCGGGAGTACCCCCTCAACGCCATCCTCAAGTGGCTGGTATTGACCTTGTTTTCTACTCCTCCAAACTCTTTTCCTTGGCTGATACTGACCTCGTTTCACCTCCAAACTCTCGCCTGGCCGTATTGACCTTGTTTTTAACTCCAAACTCTTCCTTAGCTCTGGTATTGACCTTGTTTTCACTCCTCCAAACTCTTCCTCGGTGCTAGCATTGACCTTGTTTTCACTACTCCAAACTCTTCCTCAGCGCTGGCATTGACCTTTCACTTCTCCAATTTGACGAGCTACAACCTAGTTTCGTTAGCTTTTACAGTATGTTAATTAAGTTCAAATTTTGGCACCATTTAGTTAGGTTTTAATATTCTACAATATAGTTAAGTATATATTAGCTATATTTTACATAATAAATAATATAATTATTCAACTTATCATAATTAGATATTATATTCTTTAACAAAATTATTAAATATGTATAAAATTATTATAATTAATAATTAATAATAAGTATATTTTATATAATATAAAAATATAATTAATATAATAGTAATATATATATTAATATGAGAGAGAGAAACTAAATTTTGATTGGTTGTTTCATGTCAATATCCAAGGGATGGCATGTGTCCTTGGGGAGTTATGCCTACAGCATGCCATTTGGATTAAAGATATGATAGTTCTCCTTTAAGACCTCTTCAAATAGAAAGGAGACAAAGAGATAGAGAGGGGTAGAGAGA
>VDFB02016936.1:0-23643 GCA_007258455.2 Sequoia sempervirens | reverse complement strand
TCATGATGCTTTCCAGAGTGTTTGGGAAGAGAGATTCCTCAATATTCAAGGAATGAATGTTTTCATTCATTCAAACAATTTTGGATGGCAAGCAACAATTTGATTGGCCAATGATTTTATTAGAGTGCCTACATAATCAGATGCTCAAAGTGAGGGATACAAAGAGCTTCTTCATGACTTATACAAAGAGCTTCTTCATGACTTCCTATGTGATTTATGCAATTGCAAGAAGAGGAATCTTTCCTAGTTTAAATGCAGTTGGGGTATTGGGAGAAGCCCCTAGATAGAAGAAGGTGTCGGATCACAATGATCAATTGACTTTGCAAACCTCTGAGTCACATTATAGAAGAGTTAATGATGCATTATTGTATGTCATCATTAATAAACTAACAAGAGATACACGGTATAGACTGAGCATAGATTCCATGACATTCATTGCAGATTGGGGACATTGGTACATCCAATAC
The DNA here is from genome assembly GCA_007258455.2 of Sequoia sempervirens. NCBI lineage: Eukaryota > Viridiplantae > Streptophyta > Pinopsida > Cupressales > Cupressaceae > Sequoia > Sequoia sempervirens. The sequence goes on along the minus strand of VDFB02016936.1, from coordinate 23,176 downwards.
CCCAAGTTCACCTATTTCAGGCTGGCTAGTTTTGATGGCCATCCTCATTTATTTCCTAGATGTTGCAATAAAAAAATTATTTTGATGGAGTTCATTTATCAAGCCATAAGAGTCAACAAAAAAGTTTTCTAATAAACATAAGCCTGGTTGTCACAAATTTATCATGAATTTAGGTGAGTATAGTTGTGCATACAATGTGGTAACCAAGGTAATTTGTGATGAATTGATCCATTTGAAGTTAGGCTTATATACATCTAGGAAGTATTTTGATCCCAAGCACAAGATGCAAGGTTTGCTTCCTATAGTTTTTGACAAGCATTTTAATTTGCTCAAGGATTTTTGGATGGACCTACAGGATGAGTATGATCTAAGAAGAAGGAATTATGAAATATTGCCCATTCCACTCATGATTGAGTATGGGGTGAAGGAGGATATTCCTGACACATTGTTAGATCATGGTGTAACCCTGGATCACTAGTATGATGATGATAATATAGGTATTAAAGACTTGGATCTAGTGGATGGGGATGTAGATGAATCCATTGACATCAAAAAAGTTGCAAGGCCAGTCCTAGATAGAAGTATCTAGTGGGTGGTTATGAGGATTAAGGAGCTAGAGTTTCAAACTTCTAAAAAGAGAAAAGTTGCAGGTACCACCCAGGGATATTGAAGGACAAAAAGGACAACTCCTAAGGAGCCATTGGAGTTTTTCCCTCCCAGTTTTGGAGAGGATCTTGAACTTGCAAGTCTTGCTCAGGATGTTCCTGAATTACATGGAGAGGAGGCCACAACAAAAGCTAAAGGTGAAACATCAACTCAACCTCCTATTGTAGAGGAACCCATTGGGGAAATGCCTATTAGAACCCTTCATAAGGAAGCTGAATTCTTGTAAGGGAAAGAGCATGAAATTTAAATTCATGATATTGATATAGATTTTGAGGACACCCAATCTGACAAGGAAACTCATGTATTTTCATGTAATGAAGAAGTTGGGAATGTGGAAACTAAACATGTCCTCACTCCTGAGGAAAAGTGGAAATTATTTGAAGATGCCAAAAGGGAAGTAGAGGCCAAAGAACAATCTGAGGCACCTGCTAAGAAACAAGAATCTAAGGCTAAGGCTAGGGAGGAAGAACTATCAAGGAAACAAAAAGAGAAAGAGGACTTGTTGCAATAGCAAAAGAGAAAGAATTGAAGACCAAAGAGGAGAGGGATAAATTGGCTATGTTGTAGAAGATCCATGAGATAGAAGAAGAGAAAGCTCAACAAAGAAGGGAAAGAGAAGCCCTTCAGGCTAAATTTAAGGTTGTTGAGGAAGCTCACCGGAGGAAAGAAGAGGAAGAATGCATGCAAAGCAAAAAGGAGGCTGAAGAACTTGCTAAACATGAACAAAAATCTAAAGAAGCATGGGATAGAGTTAAAGATCTTGAACGAAAAAGAGATAAAATGTATGAGAAGAAGAGGCTAGAAGAAGAATGTTTGAAAAAGGAGCTAGAAGCTAAAAAGGTGCAAGAGCAAAAAGACAAGGATGAATCCAAAATGATTGGAAAAGAAGCTGCAGAAAGGGAACAAAAATAGGTACAAGAGGTTGATTCTCAACCTAAGACTACCATTCTATAGCCTCTTTCCTCTACCACTACTACTTCTTCTTTCGCACAAGTTGCTACGACTCCTGTTGCTCCAACATGGCTGAAACTAGACCTTGAGAGGAAACAAATAGTTCAACCTCAGCCTTTGAATTGGGATGAAATGTTGAAGGAGATAGAGAAAGAGAGGCCCAAGAAAAAGGCCATGGTCCTCCATTCCACGAAGCTCATAGATGCAGGTGCGATTATAGCTGAATGTGCACTCCCTATGGTGGACAAGGATAGACAAGATATGAAAGTGACTGATTACTAGTTGGGCAATGTTAATTTGGGGAGACCTACAAGGAATCAACAAATGAAGCTTATTGACATTGTGACATCCTCCACCAAATCTAAGATGATCAAGGATAAACAAAGGAAGGATTAACTTAAAGCCCAATTGGATCAGTTACATAAATTATGGAAGGATGTCTCCATTCTTGTTTCTCAACAAGTTGCTACTCCAAAAACTCCAATCTTACTAAGCAAGAAAGAAACTGATGATTTGGTACAAATGAGAAGTAAAGTTGGGATGCTTGATAGATGGGTTGATCAACTTAATCAACAGGTTGGTGAGGTGCTTGTTGATAGTTTTAAAGTCCATGAAGGTGCATTGGAATTGGTAGAAGATATTAACTATCATGTTGAAGTCTTGGATAAACAAGAAGAAGAATATAGAGAGCATACCAAGAAGTTAAAGGACATCGGTAAAGTGACAAAGAAAACCCTCTTGGAGCAATCAATCCTTGATGAGGATAATGTGGATTTCATTGAGAAGACATTGTGAATAATAATCTTTAGATCTAAATTCATCTATGAGCATAAAAATGAAGTTCAAGAAGAGAGTAATGACTCGAATGAATAGATTGATGAAGTAGAAGTAGTGATTGCTATTTTGGTCAATGTGGATATCCCTGTCAAAGAAGGTCTTCCTCTTGATAAATTAAAGGAGAAATGGAATAAAAAAATTGAGAAGGTAATGCAAAAAGAGGATGATGGTGAAGACTTGTTAGATAGACTCATGGAAATTAAAGATGAAGTGAAAGCTTCTAGGAGGGAGTTGATTAAGTTGAAAGATATGCAAGAGTTTTCCTCTGCAGAGTTGAAAAGAATTAAATTTGAAGATAATTGGGTAGATGGACCTGATGTGGATATTCTTCAACAATTTTTCTCAAGTTATGATGAATCCCTTCTTGAGAAGACTATGCAAGGATGGGCTGGAAATGGAATATTTTGTCTTGACGGACAACTTTCTCTTCTCTCCTATTTTGCAAAATTATGATATAATTTTAACTGTAGGTCTCATTAGGAGTTCTACCTTCCTCCTTTGGGCATCAGATTTTGGATAACAGGGTCATCAACCATTGAATTGGAGATCAGCTAGTGTGGTCACTTCATGCAGTTCTAGTTCCTTTATTGGTGGATCTCAATTTTTGATTGAGAGAAATTAGTGCATGGCTTGCCTATATGTAATTTTTGGCTCCATTTTGTAAAGGTCAGCTGATTGAAGAAGGATTAACCACCTGATGAGATAGCAGATAGTGTTGTTGTAGTCTTAGGATTTTATCAGTTTTTAAGCAAGATACTTTGAGAAACTCTATTGTACTTCGATACTTTTACACTTTTTTATACAGTTTCATGTTATTGTTAAGTTTGAATTTGAAAGGTAATGTTAATGAATCATAATCATCCGTATGCTAGTGGATGTTGTGCATAATTGTTTTCTATTTGATGCATATCAATAGGGGAAACCAGATATGAGATTATTTGATTGAATTATCTATGAATGGAATTCATTTATGTCTATTGATTTGATTTTAGCAATGAGTGGGTGATGTGTTTCATTCTTGAAGTAAAGTTTTGATGAATGGTTGTGATTATTGGATTTTGTACTATGAATGTATGCAATGGTGTAGGTTATGCTATGGATTGCATCATGTTATGGTTTTGGTGAGTTGAAGAAACACTCATTGTTAAGGTACATTTCTAGATGTGAAGAAGTTTATATTCATATTTGCTATTATGAAGCCCTTTTCTATCTTTTTCTACTTATTTATACCCCCCCAACGTAGGTTAATTGATATGATGTAGTTTTTATTCCTTTATACTAGCAAGGTCCCTTGAATATTATGTTTTCATTGGCCACTGAATCACACTAGCACAGTTGAGAACCAGCTACTAAGACCTTGGAAGATAGGTGGTTTTAGATCAGTTATCCTTTTTATTAGAAATAGGATAGAGATATTTTGTTTAATGTTGTTGTGCTAAACCGACCATCAACATGATGGAGCATGATATAGTGATGGTGATTGTGATATAGAAGCTTCACCCTACAGGTGGGATATGGCCAAAATTGGCCTTCCACTACAATGAGCCGTGGTTTCCCTTTCTTATCTAGAGCAAAGATGAGGATGAGGTAGTGAGTGCGACTGAGGTAGTGGGTTTCATCGCTCTATTGAAGGAATTAACTATTGCTCATAGGGCAATCAAGCCAGGGATAATGTTGGCACTCCGAGCTACTACTAATGGGCGTGAGGAGGTGGAGGGTAACATGAGATATTGAAGACCAATGATGGGTGAGCAAAGCTGAGCTCATGGGCATAATGCTTCTATTTTTTGTAGAATTTTTTGCTATGTCAATTTTTTGGAAATGGCCTAGTCTAGCCTAGTCTAAAACAATGTAGATTTGGGGTTGGCCCCTTATAAAAAAACATTTTCAATTTTAGTCGAGTTCTCATAAACCTTGGGGTGTGTTGGAGCTTATTCATTTTGATGAGTTTGGTCGTGTAGATGTTTCGTTTGTTGTAAAATCCACATATCATGTTTCATTATTAAATTATTATATTAGAAGGACATGGGTATATTTTATAAAGAGTAAATCTAAAGTTTTTATTTGATTCAAAGATTTTAAAGCAATGGTTGAATTGCATACTAGAAAGAAAATAAAATGTTTGAGGACTAACAATGGTGGTGAATTTTCTCTAATGATTTTGATAGATTTTGTAAATATTGTGTCATTCATAAACAAAATACAACTCTATATTCTCCACAACTGAATAGAGTTGTAGAAATAATGAATAAGACACTTATTGAGAAGGCTAGGAGTATGCTTAGTGGTGATAGTCTAGCACAAAGTTTTGGGCTAAATAATTTTCTAGTACTTGATACCTAATTAACTTGTCTCCTAAATAAACTCTTGTTGATAATTTATTATGGAGGTATGGTCAGGTCACAAGCCTTCACTAAGACATCTTATCATTTTTGGTTGCGAGGCATATACACATTTTCCAAAAGGAGACATGAAAAAAGTTGGAGAACAAGGTTGTGAAATGTATCTTCATTGGGTAGTTATGGTGTGAAAGGATACAAGCTTTGGGATATTGTTTCACATAAGGTAATATATAATACAATTATTATCTTTAGAGAAACTAAGTTGTATTTTGTTACATTACAACCATAATAAACTAAACATAAATATGTGATTAAAATTCCTTCTATACTTTAGAAAATTGAATTGAGGCCCCTAAATGAACAAGAAGTTGAGGAGAGTGATGAGAACATAGTTATACTAAGAGGGGGATGAATACATATAACACAATATTTTACTTTTCAAAACTTAATAAACCACAATAATAACACACATGTAAGATCTAGAAATTAAGAGCACATGAGAAACACAATTTACATGGAAACTGTTGCGAGAGAAAACTATGACAAAATATTGCTTATGGAAACTCAATAAGAGACACCAATCTCTTCCCTTATAGGCACCAACCTCCAAATTATTCAAAGGATTATATTTTATTCACAAAGATCTAATTATAGATGTACTTTATTTCACACCTCTACTTGAGGATGATCTAACGGTTATCAAACAAATGTTATCCTTCACTACTTGGTTTGTAGATGATATAATTTCTTTCCTTCACAAGTCTTCTTGATGATGATGAAACAAATTCCCTTCACAAATTTTCTCTCAAATAATGTGATACTTTCCTTTATAATTATTCCATAAGGTTTTCTCTAATGTCACTTACAAATCTACCCCCAAATTGTGCATTATGTATTTCCACCTTCACAATATTAACACTCTCTTTATCTATTTTAATATAGATCTTATTTACTCTTCATTTTTTCTTCTCTATATCTACTTGTATATGATATTATGCACTTATTTCTCATTAATTCTCTACACTTCACATTCATTATCTTTTTATACCATATTATGTCCTTATGTCTCATTTGAAGAGACATCCTTTGGAAGATTATGTCCTTTCAAAACAGTCATGACTCTTCCTTATAATTAACTATTGTCCCTTCAAGCTGATCAAGACCTTTCACAATGTAATTTATGTCTTCTAGTAGTAATCATTTCCTTTGTTATTTTTATTAATTACTAATTCTTATAATATAAATTATTGCTTTTTTATTTGACTATCACTAAGTTTCTTCAATATTAATCGCTGACACTAAACATAATAAACACCACCTTTAATAAGACTTCTCTTTAAGTTTATTGTTGCCTATTAGTTATACTTTATCACTACCTTATATTTCACATATGAGAACCATTACATATGATCTTATTTTTAGGTGATTAATATACATTAATGTATGTGTATCTTTGGAAAAGGTGGTCAACCAAAAATATAAAGTTTTAAAATATTTATTTAATTTCATTTCTCATAGTGCAAAGAGTGTTATCTTGTACTTATAAAATTCCTTGCATAAATACAAAGGTTGCTCACCATTATAAAAAATCCATTTATTTCACTTCTATATGTTACCAAACTTATTCACACACCTAAATTGTATGATCTATTATATAATATATATGTGTTGTTGTTGATCGCACCTTTTAGAAATTCTTCAAGACATATACAAATTACTTATGTGTCATGCATATTTGATTTAAAGGTTTTTGTTGTGAAGAGATCTATTAGTATCCTTTTTCCTTAATGATTTTATTTAAGAGTAATATGAATGGTATTAATTTTGGTAATGCTTCTAACATCATTGATAGTATCCTAAAAATATCATTTATACATCAATGATAATCATTCATACATTAATGATAATAAACTTGTTCATTTTATTTGACATCAATGACAATTACTTTGTTCGTTTTCTTTGAAATCATTGGCAATATTCTAACAATATCCTCCTTTGTCATTTATGGCAACATAATTCTCCCCCTTTGACATCAATGGTAAAGAGATGTTTATTATAATTCCATCCACAAATGGATCATGGGAAGCATCCATTCATATTTTTTATGGTCAATACTCATATTTACTACAATAAGAATATACTTATCCCTTGAATAAAATAATCCCACTTTCTCTACTTCTCCCCCTTTGATTTTATATTTCTTGGATGATATATTTTCTTTATAGTTTTCCAAAACAAAATTTAACAAATTAGGATTTTTTTTAGCTATCTCATTATTCTGTACACATCTTCAACCCTTCCTTCTCTATCTATGGTTGCTAAATGAAAAAGGCCATCCTTTTAAAATCAATGACATAATTATCCTTTTCTTATAACTCTCCCAAAGAATCTTAATCATCTTATCTATCTTTTAATATTCTTTTCCTCGAAGCTAAAAGATGATGCAATGATTAACTCCCCCTAAATTTGTACTTCTCCACACGAACTTAGTGAAACCACATGTGTATGAAGTGTAGTTTGCACAAGCATAGATATTCCTTATTCTCATTATCTTTCTCTTGTTTTATTCTCCATACTTTTGTATTTTATTCTTTTTGATTATCCATGGCTTCCACTTTCTTGCTTTTCCTAGGAGGTTTCACAAAACCATTTCTATAGAATCATTCTATGTGACCATAGTTGTTACAATCATAGCACATAACATTGTAATATAAAAAGGGAGAAATGGAATTATAGCTCCTACTTGGGAACCCATGGGATTCCTATTCTTGTTCCAACCAAAATTTCTTGCTCATGTCCTACAATCTCTTGCCTTATTACCAAAGTGATTACAAGAATAGAAATAACCATAAAAGGAATGTTGAAACTTGGTCATATGAAGTTTTCTTAGAGGAAAATATATTTTTATCCTTGTATTCTTTGTGGAGAATTTTGGTTTTCTAAGGAATGTCATTTTCTTTCTTCTTGTTGTTTTCATTCTTGATTGGACTCTTGAGAGAATTTACACAGCTTTTTGGTTTTTCCTCATTCACCTTCTTTGGTGGCTCCTTGGGATCTTTTGTAATCTTTTGATTTTATTTATAACGAAGACCTATCTTAATGTATGATGACCTATGGCTATTGATGATATCATCTAACATTTTTGAACTCTTCTCATTCTTTAAATCTTTGTTTAATTGAGTCTTTGTTCTCTCTAATTCCTTTCTTAGGGATACAATATTAGATTCTAGCTTCTCATGATTTTCTTCCTTTGTTTTCAATTGGTTTTACATCTCCTCCTCAATCCTTTTTTCCTCTTCTACTTGAAATTTTAGATCTACAATCACCTTCTCTAGTTCTTCAAGACTTTTTGATAATTTATCTTTGGCTTTACTTTCCTCTTAAATTTGCAATCCTTGTTTCAAAAGCATTTTCTTAAGCTTATTGATCTCACTATAGGCATAATAGAGTTCCTCCTCAAGATCCACTTCTTCATCATCTTCATCATATTATTCTTTTGAATCTTTCTCCTTTCTTTCATCTTTACTTTTGACTTTCACACACTCAAAATAAAATATACCTACTTTACCTAATTTATACTTACCTTGGTACATGTAGGATTCTTTCTTGAGCTTTCTATAAAAATGGGCTTTCTTTGCATATGATTCATTGTTGGAGCTATCGCTTGATTCGTGTTTTTTATTCTTCATATTCTTTTATTTTTGAATGCTTCTTCTCTTCTAGATGTTTTCTCTTCTTCTAACTTCATTTATTCTTCTCTTTCTCTCACAAATTTGTCTCCATCTTTCATGACATAATTCCTTGTTTTTATTTCCATGTGTGTTCCATTTGTCACCTCATCACTTTTTCTTGCTTCTCTTTCATCACTTATATTTAGTTTTGTTGGTGTTAGTTGATCAACATTATACTTGGTATTTCCTTTTCCCTTATTTACTTTTCTTTTTTCCATATGTGCTCTTAAGATCTTCCTTCTAGTGGTTAGACTATTTTTGAAGGAACCTGCTCTAATACCGATTTATGAGCACACAGTTATATTGAGAGGGGGTGAATCATTATAAAACAATATTTTACCCTTCAAAACTTAATCAAACACAACATTAACACATGCAATACCTAGAAATTAAGAACATATAACAAACACATGATTTATGCAGAAACCCTTACGAGAGAAAGCCATTGAAAAATATTGCTTATATATAGATCTTCTTTGTAGGCACAAACCTACTTATTTTAAAAATATTATTTTGTACACACCAACCCACTGGAGGTACAAATCTCCACCAAAAAATTGTAGGCACCAACCCATTGGAGACACCAATCCCCATGATTGAGCACAATCTTAGCAAGAGACACCAATCTCTTCTTTGATAGGAACCAACCTCCAAATTCTTTAAAGGATGATATTGTCTTCACAAAGATTGGATTATAGATGTATTTCTTTCACACCTCTACTTGTGGATGATCTAATGATTATCACACAAATTCTCTCCTTCATGAATTGGTTTGTAGATGATGTTATCACTTTACTTCATAGGTTTTCTTGATGATCATGCAACAACTTCCCTTCACAAATATTATCTCAAATAATGCAATACTTTCCTTTATAATTTTTCTATAAGGTATTCTTTAATGTCACTTATAAATTTTCCCCCAAATTATGCATCATATATTTCTCCATTCACAATATTAAAACTTTCTTTATATATTTTAATATAGATATGATTTACTCATTGTTTCTTCTCTAGATTGGATTGCATTTGATCTTATTCACTTCTTTCTCATTACTTAATTCTCTACACTTCACATTAATTATATTTTTATACCATATTATGTCCTTATGTCTCTTATGAGGAGAGACGTCCTTTAGAAGATTGATGTCCTATCAAAACAATCATGACTCTTCCTTATAATTAATTGTTGTCCCTTCAAATTGATCATAGCCTTTCACAATGTAATTTTTTTCCTTTTAGTAATAATCACTACCTTTGTTATTTTCCCTAATTACTAATTATAAATATAAACTGTTTCTTTTATATTTGACTATCATTACTTCTTCAATAATAATCGTTGTCACTAAACATAATAAATATTACCTTTAATTGTAGTGCCCCTCATACTATCACCTGTTAGACTGATAGTTGTTATGTTAGGATATATACTATGATACCTCGTTGATGCTAGTTTTACTACTTTGGATTGGTTTTGGATGACAATTGATCATACCTTGATGTTCATGATACTATTGAATTATGTATATGTTATGATGGTTATATGGACTAATTTGTGTGTTCGGATTAATTTAGTTATGAGCATCATGTAGTTATATGATTATGTTTACTATGCATTTAATCCATGATTGATCTATGCTATCTACGATGTAATTGTTGTTATTCGTTGATGTGGATTATTGGTTGAAGTGTCTTGGTGGGAGAGACAGTGTAGCATTAATCATTCATGAGTACCCTAATACGCTGCGATTTTCTCTCACAGTGTGTTTGATTGTTTGTTATATATATATGTATATATGTTCAAAAATTTGTCTAATGTAAATTGCAGGTACTAGGAATCGACTCCACCTGAACTGTCAGGTCTGAGCATGCCTTAAAACCCAATGGAAATGTTGTTGAAAACATAGATGACAAAAGGCCCCCTACTCTTGCCATCATCCTCAGCGAGGATGAGTACTTGTTTTGTTACCCCCATCAGTCTGGTTTGCACTCTTGGTCAGTTGTTTCATTTTGTGTTTATCGTTGTTTGGATGATTTGTGATGTTATGGAGTTGTTCGTTAATTAGGTTGTTTAAATTATTGATTGAATTTAAACATTTTATTAATTATAATCTTAAGGCGAAATTATTATTTTGTTTCCTTGTTTAATCAATTTAATTTAATTAAACTGGTTATAAGGTTGTTTAAATTAATTTGCAATTTATAATAAATAACTAAATTAAATTATTTTGTATAAAGTATTATTATAATTAAATTTAATGATAATTGTTAATTTTATTATCATTGGAATTTATTTATTCAAATGTGAAAATAATATAATTTTAAATAAATAAATTGAAGGAGATTGTCGAACAAGTTGTTAAAGCAAATTAAAAGATAGAAAAGTGGAGTTCATGCACATGCATGACTTCGAACTAATTGCTGAATGGAAACTTGTCATTTTGAGTGGATATTGCTTGATTTTTACTTTCAAAAGATAATGAATTTCCTATTTTTTTTTATAATGTGGAGTTTGGGGATTATTATTATTATCAGGGGTTTTATTCTTTTTGGGAAGAGGGAATTGTTTTGCAAGAAATGATCTGAAGAATAATTACATTTGATTGCTTATTTTAAAAGAGAGATTGGGGTAGATTGTTGGAGGTTTGATTAAGGGCTTTGTAGAAGCGGATTATTGCAGAAGTAGAGGTTTAAGTTCGGCACCAAACTTTGTTTCAACTGCGTTGGATCCAGGCTGGTCTAGTTATTCGTTATTTTTGTTTCGAATAATGTAATCAAATTTTTTCTCCTTCATCTATTGAAAATCATTGCTCGAGTGTTTGGATGTATTTTTTGAAGTGTTTGCATGATGTATCTTTGTGTGATTGTCTCCAACCGATTTATTTTGCATGAAAATTTTTGAGGGCTTATCTTTCTTTAATTTTGGCGTCTCCTCTCTCTCTATGATGTCGATGCAATTGCAGCCAATTTTTTGGGTCAAAATACAAAGTAATAATGTAATAATAATTAGTTGTAGGTGTGATGTAATAATGTAATAAGAGTTAGCTGTAGGTGTTGTGTGTAGAAAGTGCTACCCTCATCCCTTAAATTGGTGTATGGCTCTCCTTTTCCCTGCGTACTAGTTTCATACTTGGTGTGATTGAATTCTTTCAGGTGGATATTCTTTGTTTGCTGCATTTTAGTTGGAGTTTGAAGTTCGATTCGGTTGCATCATAGATTCGATTTTTGGCATATGGCATATGAATTATATATTACACTTGATTTCATATTTACATGGATTCTATTCTATAGTAGAGATTTGAGTTAAGTTTATATAGCATTCAATTTATATAGAAGGCATTTGATGTGGCTAAACAAAATTGTTAAATGTGCTATGCACTCCATTGGGTTTCTAGTTGATGTTCATGAGCATGGATGTGGCACCTTATGCAGAGATTTCAGATCTTGTACCAGACTTGATGGTATCAATGTTATGTAATGTAAGCATTTTATTTGTATCTTACTTTGTATTTGATGTATTCTTCCTGTTGTTAAAGGGAAGCTATGATGTAATCTTGTGACAATGTATTGATGTACCCTTCTATAAGAGAAATTGATTATGTACTTGTTTGCTCGTAATATATGATTTTTAATGGTGTTGTATCTGTTGAAATATATACATTTAATTTACTTAATGCAATGGATTTATAATTAACTTTTGTGGGTTGGTTAATCTTAGATGTTGGATTTGAACATGTTAGGAATGTATGTGTGTAATGCAATGATGATACCCTAAAGGACATAGTTAGAGCATATGTGCATGTAGTTAACATTCTATGTTAGTTGATATTATGATAAATGTATGTTGGTTCACTTTTTTAAAATAAATGTCATATTTGTTAGTAAGTTGTGTCGTCCTTTGGGGTTTCGTGGTGGGGCGTTACATTAATAATGCTTCTCTTTAACTTTATTGATGCCTATTACTTAGACTTTACCACTACCTTATCTTTCACATATAATCATTTCTGCATATGATCTTCTTTTTGGGTGATTAATATACATTAATATATATGTCTTTGGTAAAAGTGGTCAGCCATAAATATGAAGTTAAAATATTTATTTGATTTCATTTCTCATAGTGGAAAGAGAGTCAACTTGCACTTATAAACTTGCATGAATACAAAGTTCGGCCAAAACTATAAAAAATCCATTTATTTCACTTCTTTGATAATTATTCATTAATTTCACTTCTATGTGTTACCAAACTTATTCACACACCTAAATTGTATGATTTTGTATATAAGATATATGTGTTGTTGTTGATTATGCTTTTTGGAAATTATTCAAGACAAATACCAAATAACTTATGTGTCATGCATATTTGATGTAAAATTTATTTTTATGGAGAGATTGATTAGTGACCTTTGGCCTTAATGATTTTCTTCAACCACAACATGAATGGTATTGATTTTGATAATGCTTTTGACATCAATGACAATCTCCTAACAATCTCACTCACACTTAAATGATAATCATTCATACATTAATGATAATAAAGTCGTTCATTTTCTTTGAAATCAATAATAACATTCTAATAAAGAGCCATCTAGCTCTAAAGCTTTAGAAAAGGAGGAAGAACCTCCAAATCAGCATATTCGAAGGTCTACAAGACATAAACAACCTCCTAAAAGGTATTCACTTTGTGACTAGAGATTTATTTTTTATTTTAATACTAACATGGATGAACTCAAATTTTTAAAAGTGTATTAGGTATGAATGATGCGAAATCCTAGAAGATTTCTATGGATGAAGAAATTAAATTTTTGAGAAAGAATGATACATGGGATCTAGTGCCATTTCCTAAAGGAAAAAGAATGTTGGTTGCAAATTGGTGTTCAAGAAAAATATTAGTTCAAATTGGGGTATTAAGAATTAAAAAGCATGGTTGGTTGCAAAATGTTACTCTTAGGTTGAGGGTGTTGATTATGGTGAGATATTTTATCCTATTACAAAAATGACATTCATTATATTCTTACCTTTTATTGTTGCTTCTTATGATCTAGATGTTGAGAAAATGGGTGTAAAAATGACTTTCCTTTATGGTGATTTGGTGAAGGATAGATGTATATGACACAATCATAGCACTATATGGTGAAAAATAAAAGTAATTTGGTTTGCAAATTGAATAATTATTTGCATGGCCTCAAACAAAGTCCTAGGATCTACCAAATATTTGATACATATGTGTTGAGTTTGAGATTTGAGAATTCTAAATCAAATCATTATTTTTATTATAAAATTAATGGTGAGTATTTCCTATTTATTATAATATATGTTGATGATATGTTATTTATTGGTAAAGGGAAAGGAATGCTTTTAGAATGAAAGTATCATCTTGTAACTAAATTTTAAATCAAAGATATTGGTGTAATAAAACACATTCTTGGGATGTAAATTAGAAGAGATAGAGTGAAAAAAATTATTTCTTGGCTAGAGTAAGTATGTCAATTTAGTTTTACAAAGGTTTAATATGCACAATTGTAGACCATTGTGTGTTCCTTTTACAATTGGAACACATTTATCTATTTTAGATTGTCCAACATTGCTAATGAAGATATATTATATAAGAAAAGTGCCTTAATAGAGTGTAGTTGTAATTTTTATGATGTTATGGTCTACACTAGACTATACATTGTCCAAGAAATTGGAATTCTTTCAAGATATATTTCTAATTCTAGTAGAGTTCATTAGGATGTAGTTAAAAGATTCTTCAAATATTTATGAGGTACCTCAAAGTACTCATTATGTTATCTTGGTAACTTGATAGGAGATGGGATTTACCTTAATATTCATCATTATTAGATTCAAATTGGGTAGGTGGTATTGATAGAAAATAATCCACCAGTGATTATGTGTTTACTTTATTTGGTGGTACAATCAATTGGATGAGTAAGAGACAAGATATGATTGCTTTGTCCACTATTGAAGTTTAGTATATGATAGATAATCATGCTTGTATATAAGCCATTTGGATTCAAATACTATGTTTATATATCAAAATAAAAAATGTGTAGTGACTAATTATTGTGATAGTTAGAGTGTGATCTTTCTAGCTAAGAACATGACACTTCATGTCAAAACCAAGCACACTGATGTATAGTATAATTTTATTAGAGATATGGTTGAGGATGACAAGGTGAAGTTAGTTAAGGTAGGGACTTTGATTAATATTTTTGTAGAGGGGATTTGCTACTCCTAATATGATGTGGCTTCAAGGAGAAAATAGCCCTCAACTACCTCAAAGAGCAAAGCTCAGGTGATAGGATAAAATGATGAAGTTTGCTTATAAAATGAGGAAGTTTGCTTATTTTTGGTTTATGAAAAATTAAAATATGGGAGTTCTAGAAGAATAAAGAGCAAGCCACAAGGTTCTTCTAGACAACCTGATGAGCCCTCAACCAAGGATGATAGCATAGTGTTTAGACATCTTGCAATAAACTAGTGTCTCATATGGACCAAAATTGAGTGTGCTAGAAAACATCAAAGTGACTACCACTATTCTGATTACTAAGAACTTTTAAGATATGAGAAAATGAAAAAAAAGCTAACAAAACTAAAATAATGCAAACTAGAAGGAATGCAAATGATGAAATGAGGAAACACTCACAACAGACCAAACAATGAAGCCTCCAGCAAAAAAAACTCCAAAACCTGCACACATAAAACTAAGAGAAAATGTTTGGGCTATTTAGGGGCTTGCCTTAGTCAAACCCCCATTTTCGTATTTCCACCTCGATGAAAAACCAAGTAGATTCAAGATAGATAAAATGTATGAAATAAAGGAAATGTGATAGAAAGAAACACAACAAAGGAGGAGAAGCCCTATCACGAATGTAGATAAATGAAGATGATATTATAAAGAAAAGATTGCATAAAATGAAATAACAAGAGAGTTACCAATAGCCTGTGATTCTCTTCTTGAGTTGATAGACGTGACAAGCTTGAGAGATAACTTTGGTAGGGCTTCCCCATGAGAATGAGAGAGCGAGAACAAACGAGAGAGTAGACAATATGATAAAGAAGAGTGATAGATGGAGAGATTTAAATGTATGAGTTAAAAGAACCAATGAAATGAAGTGTTTTATGAAAGTATATGCATGCAAGGGTCATCCCAGCATGCCCACGACCTAGTAGAGGCATTACATTTTCTAGTAGGTGGGAAACATAATGTCTCAATATCTATTGCAATCAGGAATCTATTCAAGACGTTCACACATGTAGATGTTTTCATGGTGCATGTTCGTCTACAACATAAATCCACCTTAATGATGGGAATCAAATGGGTTAAGGAATTTAAGGATTTAAATTAAAGTTAGATAAAATAAATATTGCATTATTATTTTTAATTTATCTAAAGTGGAGGCTTATGGAATGTGAAATTACATAAGATGTAATTTATGACATTAAATTTTTCCCCCACTTTAGCGAGCATTTGTGTTCTAGCAGATGTGAGCTAAATTAGAGAGAGAAAGAGGTTGGAGAGCATATACCAGCATGAAGAGGATGCAAGTCTTTGATCCTATAAAATTAATTGTAAAGATGAGCCAGGACACAAAGATTATAGGGGTCTTCTATCCTACAAAATTGACTACAAATTCACCACAAACATGTTAGCTATAGATAAACACATTAGGAAAAAAAAAGAAATAGATAAGACACATTTTATTAGATATAAAGACAACACGAATAAGTATGGCTAGCAATTTGTGTTATGCTAGAGATCATATGAAAAGTGGATAGACTTGTGGCCACTATGTACCATGTTGTAGGATAGTTAGAGAAAAGACAAGTCTAGTCAGGTTGCCCCCAAGCTAGACGAGGAGATCATAAGACATCAAGACATTGTTGAAAAATAAGAATAACTAGATATGATATCCCTCCCATAGAATGATATGTGCTAGACAGAGGGGCACAAGTTATTCTAAGGAGAAGAAAGAGAGAAATATTGAGTCATGATATACATGGTGAGATGTATTCATGGAATATTATCATGCAAGGGATAACACATAGAACCCACAACATCAATAAAAAGTCAAGATAAAGAGATTGAAATCACAAGGGGACCCAAGTGTTGGGGTTAGAAATGATCATAAATGTATATATATATATATATATAGTGTAAATTATATGAACTATCATCACCCCTCAAAAATATTGGAAAGAGAAGAAGAGCACATAAAGAAAAACTAAAAATCTGGATCAACATGGAAGAGGCCTAAATATCTCAATGCTTTGCATCATCCCTGATGTGAAAAACAAATTAATTTATGAAAAATAGAAGAACAATGAAATATATAGAATAAGTTATGACATATTTTATCTATTGTATTGAAGTACCTACAAGGGTATCGATGGTCCTCTAGGGAAGAGAACAAACATAAATAGATAATTATGAGGAAAGATAAAAAACATGCAAATATAATCTAAAGATAAGAAGAGGAGCTACTCTAGTCAAGCATCTCTAACAGATCATCTTTCTCCCAATCTAGATCATTGTAAGGGGAGGGAAGACAAGCTTGCAGAGGGAGAACAACGAGGGAAGTACCAGATGAATCACCTACAATAAGAGCCAAGGAGGAGGCCATCTAAATCTCCTCATCTAGGAGCTCTTGTGAGGCTAGCATCATCAACTTATCAAAGATGGATGATAGAGATGGGATGTCCCCCATTGAGTCAAACATGCACTTCTCCAGAGTGGAGTGTTGTGACTAAACTGAAGGAGGTAGATGAATAAAATTCATTGCTGACCTCTAGAGGAGAGACAGTGAAAAAATCTAGGGAAGAAGGACACTCTTTTGTTATTAGAATAGAATAGAAAAAACTAGAATGAGATGAGGAAGACTTATGATTGTCCTTCAAAATAAGGACATGCTCTAATTTGTGCTTTAGAGGAGGATACAAATCCTCATGTTAGAAGTGGAAGAATGAGACTAAACATGAGTTGCAATAGATATGACCTTCGTGTGAGGCATATCTATGGGTTCAAGAAAAGGAGGAAGATTAGGCAGAGAATTGATCAAGGGAGGCTCTGAAGAGGGAGTGATAAGACTTGTACCCACTTAGGATGAGGTTCATTAGGATCCATCAAGGAATTTGGAAGAAACACTGAAGTGATAGGAAAAAGAATAGAAATAGAACCAATAAAATCATAGACATAAGAAAAAATAGAGGAAAAAGGCTCACCCGTGATCTTCTACAACATATCATGACCTTGGGCTAATGTCCATCGGTAAAATTTATGCTCATGCTTGAGTTAGTTTTGAAATCTATGACTATAAGGAATAGAAGCTTAAGAGGACTATAGGGTCTCCTATTCTGTTGGAGGAATAATCTTCACAATCATTGTTGTTGAAAGAATAAGTTCCTTAGGAAGGATAAGATGTGCCACAAAAATAGAGACTTGAGTCTCAACCATGGGCTATTTTCCTTTCTGTACTTTGGAAATAGGTGGAGGAATGATAGGAGGCCTTGGGGTTGAGATGTAGGACCAACATGGGAGGAACTAACTCTAGTTTCAAGCTTCCCCTTACCATACAAAGTAGGGTGAGGGATTATAGGTAAAATCCGGAGTTAGAAAACTTGAGGTTTAGATTTCATCAACAAGGGTGCCTTTCCTCTTCCTGTGCTAGGAACAATAAAAGGAATGAAGGGAACCACTAGAAATTATGAAACCATACTAGAAGAAGGTCTACCCATGGGAGCATTCTTTTCTGTAGCCTTTGAGAAAGAAGGCGGAAATGATGAAGCATGTTGTTACACACATATAGAAGCCTTCAAGGAAATGGAATGAGATGAAGGGGGAAAGTTAGCATTAGGGGTCGAGGCTCCAATCTTGTATCTAAAACAATCCCTATAGAATAAGTTTTCATAGGGCAATAAAGGTCCAATTGGAGTAGGCCAAAAATGATCTAATAAAAATCCCCCACATGACATAAGGAGTCTGTATCCTATGTCATGGATAGTATGCACTATACCATCGTGAGAGAACTTTAGAATCTTGTGGACTACCGATGCAATTTCACTCATGGGGACTAGCCATGGAATGGCTAGTCTCACTCTGAATAGGTTGGATTCATGAATCACAATAAAAGAAACATCAAGGGACTTAGGTCCAACTAGGACCGTCAAGGAAATAAAGCCAATTGGTGGTACAGAAAGGCCATCATGAGTATGGATTTTAATCTTCAATTCCTCATGTTTCTCCTTATGCAATTTGTTAATGAAGAGTGTTTCCTTCATGTTAACATTTACCCTACTGAAAGGGTCAACCATAACACTAGTTATGATATTACCATTGACTTGAGTGGGGATGTAAAGAGGAGAAGTATCCCTATTAAGGGGGAAGTCATGTGGTGTGAAAGTTATATCAAGAATCTTATCCACATAGCTCATTAAAGGAATAGGAGTAAATGAGATCATGTTCACATACTCACAATGACTAAGTTCAGAAGATGTGGAAGTTGTAGTGATCAAGTTAATAGAATGGAATGAGAATGGATTTGTGTAAATCTATAGTTGGCTATTAGCCTTGGCCATATATTTTTTGAGTTTTTTTCTATCACCAAGCTAGATGGCACTACTATCTATGTGGTCTTGGACTACATACTGAATACATACATAGTGTTTAGTGTCATGACCTGGGGCCCAATGGCAATGAATTTTTTTTTGTGCATCATACCAACTAGGGTATGGTTTATCATCAGACAATGGTCTGACTTCAGGAAGAGAAATTAAATTATATTTTAGAAAAATTTAAAGAAAACTAGTGTAGTATTTAGATAATTTTATAAAAAAATTGTTACATCTCGCAGTGTTATTTTTGGTATGAACAAAAACAACATTCACTACTTTATTCTTTCTTGAATCTCTCGAAAAAGACACAACTATCAATTTATCTAGATGGAAGGATGAGGAGGAACCCCTGTACTATGTCACCATCTACTGATAATCCCTAAGCATAGTACACAAATGATCGAAGGATGGGTATTTCATTCGGAGGAATTTTTCCTGAAGTGTCAACTATAGATTCCTCATGAACACACATTGTACATTGAAATCGAGTAGGGCATGAGGATCTAAGAAAATAAAGATTGATAATGATAAATGAAGTTAGCCACTCTCTCATGAGATCCTTTCTTACAATGGATGAGGTTAGTGAATGTGACCTTTGGCTCAATGTTAGCCTGGAACTACTGCAAGAAATGATTGATTAAATACTCAAAGGTGAAAAAAGAGTTGTTAGGAAGGGAGAAAAACCATTCCAGCATGGTTCCTTTATAGGACCATGGAAATAGTTTGACTAGAAACTCATCCTGATAAAGGAAATCACTACACATGGTGGTAAATAGTGAGAGTGAGTCTATGGATCACCTTTGCTATTATATTTTTTGAATTTTGGAACTTCAAACCCTTGGAGAATATGCACATTTAGAATATTGAGGGCCAAGGGACTACAATGGTAGTAAGGATACAAGGTGGAATGAGAAGTGACATTAACTATGCTGGATAATTGTGATTGTATTTGACACATATTTTACAATAGGGTGTTTAAAACAGAATTTGATGGTGGGGGAGGTGAATTAGCCATGGTGGCAGAGGTTTGAGGTGAAAATTCATGTAGATGCAAAATTTTGTACCCCAAAGGAGTGTGAGATACATTGATTCTAGGATTAACAAGAGGACAGACACAACATTTGTGTCATCAACAAAATTCATAGGAGGTATTAAAGGATTAGTGTCCACCATATGCACATATACCTCCGACATCAGGAGATTCAATTGGTTACCAGTGGTATCTAACTAGGTATCTTGGGAGTGGCTCAAGACCGACATGTATGAAGGTACATGGGTCTCAACTCTGTTAGATAGTGTGTGAAGCAACTCAAGGCCCTTGTGATTTGATATAAGTAAGTTCCCCATATTACTTACAACATGAGTAGCTTGAGTGTATGTGGTTACCATGACTTAGGAAATATTCAAATTCTTTAAGCCTTTCTTCCAAATATTGAACCTACTCAAAGGGGACCCTAAGAGAAACTTTTTAAACCTCAGAAGATGGATTCCCTGAAGGAGAATTTGAAGGGGAAGGACCGCTAAACATCGATTGAGAGTTAGAAGGATTAGGGTTTTTGAAAAACATCAGACCAGATCTCATAGGACTATACTTGTCTGAGGGAATGGTGGGCCTCAATATTCTTCTTACTATGTGTCTAGAGGTAGTAGATTGGATTGTAAAGCTCATAGAGGAGCACTTACAATGCATAACCTTATCAACTCCAAAAACAAGAGGACTTAAGAGGAACTAAAAGAATTTTAAAAAAATGATCAAAAACTTGGGAGAAGGATGGTTCACATTGGGTTCACCAAAATATAGAGGGGATTAGCTACTCCCAAGACGACATGGCCTCAAGGAGAAAATAGCCCTCAACTACCTCAAAGATCAAAGCTTGGGTGCTAGGATAAAATAATGAAGTTTTCTTAATTGTGTTATGCAAAATTAGAAGATGGGATTTCAAGAAGCAAAAAAAGTAGGCCACATAGGTCTTCTGGACAACTTGATGAACCCTAATCAACCAAGGATGATAGTGCAGTGCATATAAATCCCCACAATGTGTTGATGCCTCGTATGAACTGAAAATAGAGAGTGTGCCAAAAAATATTAAAGTGACTTCTATTGTTTTGATTATTACAAACTTTTAAGATAAGGGAATATGACAAAAGATAAAAGAACTAAAGTAATGTAAACTAGAAGGGATGTAAATGATTAAATGAGAGAAGAAGAGGGAAACGCTCACAATGGACCAAGCAATGAAGCCTCCAACAAAAAAATATCTCCAACACCTAAACAAATAAAATTGAGAGAAAATGTTGGGGCTGCTTAGGGGCTTGCCTTAGTCAAACCCTTGTTTTGGTGTTTCCATCTCCATGAACAACTTAGGTAGAGTTGAGATAGATAAATCATATAAAATAAAGATGTGTGATAGAAAAAATCCTCGCAAAGGAGGATAACCCCTATCATGAATGTATATAAATGAATACGAATTATATAGATAATATTATATAAAATGAAATAACAAAAGAGATACCAATAACCTACAATTTTCTTCTTGACTTGATGGAAATGGCAAGATTGAGAGAGATCTTTAGAAAGGATTTTCCATGAGAATGAGAGAGTGAGAATGAACAAGAGAGTATAAAAAATGATAAAGAAGAGTGATATATGGAGAGATTGAAATGTATGAGTTAAAAGAATCAATAAAATAAAGTGTTTTATGAAAGTATATGCATGAAAGGGTCATCAAAGTGCACCTGCAAGCTGGTAGATGTGTTACATTTATTGGTAAGTAGGAAACATAATGTCTCAATGGCTATTACAGTCATGAATCTATTCAGGACGTTTGCACAGTGTGTAGACATATGCATAGTATGTGTTTTTTTGTGACATAAATGCACCTTAATGATGGGACTCAAATGAGTTATTCAATTTAAGGAGTTAAAATAAAGTTAGATAAAAAAATATTACATTATTATTTTTAATTTATCTAAAGGGGAGTCTTATGAAATATGAAATTGCATAGGATGAAATTTATGAAATTACAATTTCAGATTCCTTAACTAAGAATACGAGCATAAAGAAGTTTAGATGGTGTTTCAATTATATGGGACTCTCAACATATAACAATTAAATCATGGTACTAATCCTCTCATTTCTCTTACAAGGTGTTCAAAAAATGGGAGAATGTTAGGAAAAATGGTGTCTCAACCTTACAATTGTAATAGGTTAATATATTTGAGCACGAGTGGGGGAAAGGGGGTGTAGGGGGTACCCCACCTTGTGAGGTTTGAGAGGCCCATCCCCCTAATGAGGGGTCCAAGGGTCACACACTTTGGTGAGGGTTTGGTGGTAGCATATCTGAAAGCTACATTATATATATATTATCATTGTAAATATAGACCCTTCATCATTAAGTCACTGATCTAATAGTACATATTATATTGGATTTTCTTTCCATAGAAAACAACCCTATTTTATGAAGGCATTTTATTATGGTTGTGTATTACAATGTTGTATTGTGTGAGAGTCCTATAGCTGTTGATTTTCCTTTGTATCTCTGGTTGGTGATACTCGTATGAGAAGCTTTCTCTACAAGTATATTGTAATATTGTTAATTTTAGAATAATTTATTGGGCAGATTTTGGAGTGTGGGGTTTTTCTCTTGAAAGCATTTTCCACATGCAAACCATTTTTTTGTTGTATGCATGATATTTATGTTTATTTATGTCTAGTTTTCTTAACTATTGTAAATATATAAAAAGTTTTACACAACCATCCTCTCAAGATTAGTGTAGGAATTCAGTATGCTACCTTAGATTACTTATAGGAGGGAGGGAGGTAGAGGTAGGTAGAGAGATACAAAGAGGTAGGGAGGGAAGGAGGGAGAGGTATAGAGAGTAGAGAAAGATATAGAATTAGATAGGGAAGGAGGGAGGGAGTGATGAAGAGGGAGGTAGAAAGAGAGGGAGGGAGAGATAGGCAGAGAGGGAGGGAGGGAGAAAGGGAGGGAGGGAGAGAGAGAGGGATAGAGGGAGGTAGAGATAGAGGGAGAAAGGGAG
>VDFB02016935.1:0-13836 GCA_007258455.2 Sequoia sempervirens | reverse complement strand
CTCATACATCGCCGCTATGCCATCGAACTCGGCCAAAAGCTCCCATATGTCTTTGTCTACTAAGAGATTCAACCACTCTATTCTCTTTTCCATTCCAAATTCATATTTGCTAAGGAATTCCAACCACCTTCTCTGTCATGCATTAAGGTTTGGCTAGGTAAATATGTATCTCAACCCTAAGTGGTCTGTCTTGAGTTCAAATGGCTTTCCCAAAAGGTAATGCCTCCACATCTATAAGGCATGAACTCTTGTAGCCAATTCTAAATCATGAGGCACGTAGTTCACTTTGTGTTGCTTGAGCTTTCTTGATTCATATGCTACCACTTCTCTATCTTGCATTAATACTACTCCCAATCCCTCTCTTGAAGTATCTGTGATTATTGTGAATCTCCCATTAGGATTAGGGACGGTCAGCACTAGTGTTGTCATGAGCCTCTCCTTCAAGAGTTGGAATTCCTGCTCGCATTTCTT
Source organism: Sequoia sempervirens (assembly GCA_007258455.2). NCBI lineage: Eukaryota > Viridiplantae > Streptophyta > Pinopsida > Cupressales > Cupressaceae > Sequoia > Sequoia sempervirens. Next base: position 13,365 of record VDFB02016935.1, on the reverse strand, counting down.
GGTCCATCCAAACTACTTTCCCTTCCTTTAAAGTGAGGTAATAGGAGATGCAATCTGGGAGAACCCTTGCACAAACTTCCTATAGTAGCTCGTGAGGTCCATGAAGCTACAAACTTCTGACACATTCTGAGGCACTGGCCATTCCAAGATTGCCTTGATCTTCTTAGGGTCTACAAAGACTCCTTCAACTAAAATGATATGGCCTAGATAGTGCACCCTGTCCTGATAGAATGAACACTTGGACAACTTCCCAAATAGTTTCCTTTCTCTTAATCGCTAAAAAACTATCGTCAAATGTCTATCACGATCTTCAAAAGTCTTTGAGTAGACTAGAATTTCATCAATAAAGATCAGAACAAATTCATATAAGCATTCTCTGAACACACTATTCATGAGGTTCATATAGGATGTTGGTGCATTAGTCAAAACAAAAGGTACCACTATGAATTCATAATGTCCATATCGAGTTCTAAATGCAGTCTTCAGAATGTATTCTTCCTTAATTCTCAATTGGTGGTATCCTGACCTAAGATCAATTTTGGAGAACACCATTTCTCCTTTTATTTGGTCAAACAACTCATCAATCCTTGGGAGTGGATACCAATTCTTGATGGTCACCTTGTTCAACATCCGATAATCTATACAAAGATGCAAGGTACCATCCTTCTTTTTCAAAAAAATAACCGGTGCTCCCCAAGGAGACACATTGGGTCTTATAAGCCCTTTATCCAGCCATTCCATTAACTGGGCCTTCAACTCATAGAGTTCTATGGTGGTCATCTGATAGGATGCCTTGGATTGAGGCTCAACTCCTAGAACAAGGTCGATAGAAAAGTTGAATTCTCGTTTTAGAGGCAACTCCATAAGTTCATCAAGAAATACATCTTGGAACTCCTTGAGAATAGATAGTCATCTAAATACAGTTCCTTGATGTTAGGATTATTGACATGTACTGCATAAATTGCAAATCCCTTTCGATGATCCTTCTTGAGCTGCATCGCAAAAATCTATCTAAGCTCTACGGGTCTCTACATTCCACAAACCTTGACTAGGTTCCCATAATCATCCAAATAGTTGACTATCTTGTCCTCACAATTCACTATTTCCTTATGCTCGGTTAACCAATTTATCCCTAGAATCACATCATAAGAGCCTAAATGTACCACATACAAGTTGACCTAAGTTTGAAAGGTTGGAAGCTCTAACTCATTGCAAAAGAGATAGGTATCTACCCTTCGCTCTGCTCGATTATCATACTAGACTACCCATGAATTTTCCATGTATCTAGGTCTAATGGGTATTTGGATATTATTCTAGGATCAATAAAACATTCAGTAGCTCCCGTATCAATTAAGATAGAGACAGATTGGCCATAGAGCTTACCCATCAGCTGAATTGGCGAAGCCTAATACTCTGCCTGCGTATTATCCACTACAACATGGATCTGGTGATGAGTTTACTGGTAGCTTCCTTCCTTTCGTGACTTCAACCGCTGAGGATAATTTGAGGCATAGTGATCATCTCCACAAGTATAACATCCATATTGAGGCCCTTTATGAACTCCTAGCTTGTCCTCTCTAAATCCCTTCTTCTTATGGTCATCCTTACCCTTGCCTTTGTTTGCCTTCTTGTTCTTTCCACCATTACCATCTTCACCCTTCTCCTACGACTCACTTCCCCTCTTGAGATTACGAATCTGATGGTTTTTGTCTCCTTTATGAAATTTCTTTTTCCCATATGACGACTTAGAATCAGAGTTTCCACGGAGATTGGATAATTGTTGTAGTTTTTGTTCCTGTTTGATGGTTTTTTGGAAGACTTCATTCATGGTTTGAGGTTCATGCATATCCACCTTAGCTCCTATGTGGGTTCTCAGTCCCATTATGAATTTCTAGATACAAAATCGTTCATCTCCTTGATACTGAGGCACATACTTCAATAGGTTGGTGAACTTTTCCCAATACTGAATCACAATCATATTTCCCTAGGTTAGGTTCTGAAATTCCATCACTTCTTGTCAAAGAAAAGTTGTGGTAACTATCTCTTCCTGAAAGCTTGGAGGAAGAGTTCCCAAGTGATCTTATTAGACTGAAGATTTCATTCTAACTTCTCATTATCCCACCAAGTCGCTACTTCACCTGAGAGCTGATACATAGCCCATGTTGCCTTAGTCTATTTAGAAAGGTTATGGAGCCCAAAGTATTTTTCCATCTCTATAATCCAAGCCTTAGTTCTTGCTCTAATAGCCTTACCATTGAACTTGGGCAGTGCTACTCTTTTGAGGTCTTTTCCAAGCTATTCCTCAATTCATCCTCATGGGCCTGCCCTTGGACCACCATCTCCTTGATTGGCTTCTACATTCCTGTGGTCTTTCTCCTTGCATGCCACTCAGAATTCTTTCTCTATATGGTCCATGCGAGACTCTTGCTAATTCAAAATCTCTAGAATTTTCTCTAGCCTCTTGTTAGGTCCGTTATCAAAACCACTACCACCCATCTCTTGCATGGTGGTCACCATGTTGTTGCACTCTTATCTTGCATCACATTCAATTTTATCACATCTCAACACAAGGTTCTACGAATAAATTTTCTTATTCTATATCACATAATTTTCATATGCATACATCCCTCATTCTAGAAGATATACAAATTCATGCATAATACCCACATTTTGGAGTCCTTCGTTTGAACGCACCGAAAAAAATATCATCTAATTTTATTTATATTAAGGTGAGTCAATAGACCCTTATTTACAATAGGATTCTCATTACATCATTCTGATTTCTCAGGATCAAAAAGAGGACATTCCTTTGGGTCCTCATCTAAGTTTACATCAAACTTTATAGAAGAGGATGGTTGAGCACACAGGCTCTCCTTTTCCTCTTTAGTTAACAAAGGTGCATTGGGTCCACACCCTAGAGGCTAGTCCCAGATTGCAGAAATATTTTTGATCTTAGGTGTTTGCTTCTCCTCAATATTCAAGCCTCTCTCTAGATTGAGTCATACAAGGGTCTGGGCTAGAGTTTCATCATCGGGAATTTCTGATTGAACCTTCATCTTGGAATTTTCTTCCTTTATGTCATTCTTACATGAGGTTCTAACAGTTTTCCCTTTCCTTCATCCTACTTTTGACCTTCCCATACCTGCATTTAATCCAGGTTCGATCAATACTTAGGACAAATAAATTTTGGTCAAGGGTCAACTACCCCTAGTCATATTATGGTCGACTCAAAAGGCCTAGAGTTGAACCCTAAGCTCTAATACCAAATGCAATAACCCATCCTAAATTATTACTTAATTAACATTATTGTAAATGACACAAGAATATATTACAAATTAAAAATAGACATAACTAGTGGCTAAAGTCAATTATAGCTAAACATGTCCATTTAAAATGAGTCAACATTTCATATATTCACTTTGAAAGTCAAAATTACAATATCAAGTTTGACTTGGCTCTTAAGGCCACAAAGTCATTTCATTATGCACTTTACATCAACTACATGAATGCATTACATCAAGTTACATCTTAGAATATAACATTCTTGTGAACAACTAAGGTTCTTCCTTGACGCTCGCCTCCACTAGTGGACGAGAACATGGTTGAAGTGCTTTACCGCCCAACCACAAAGCTTACGCTTCCTTGAAATTTTTATGACTTGAAGAATGCTCGACTCTGGACAAAAAGTTTAGCAAGAAAACAATCTGCAAGGTGGAATATGGTGCATTCCCATACATCAACGTGCAATTTTCTATCTACATGTAGGAAAAGAAAATGCAAGATCTATGCTAGGAATGGCAGAGAGTGATATCACAGAGTTCATACATACAAAATAAACTATATCGCTTGGCCAAGCATAATAAATGTGTTGCAACAACAAAAAACAATAGGTTCTAGTAAAGCAAACCTATACTCTCTGAACTCCATTTCGGCACCCATCCCAGAAGGTAACTTTGTACAATATAATATCTCACAACAACTATCTACCCTCTAGAAACATCTACCCTGAGGTGCTCTAGTCTACTAAGGTATCACTATTCAATTCTAGTATTAGAATATTCATCTCACATATGTCTTTGAAAAAGAAGAATAAAATTACTATTTTCTCTCTAAATATAAATCAGATTTGTGATTCAAATAGAGTAATTCATCATTCAGTCATGTCATTCTCATGACTCACATTTACGTTTTATCATAAGCATTTTCCATTTTGAAATGAACTACGAACAAAAGAAGGTATGTCACAAGTATGTGTATGTACATAGACGAAGTCTATGTGCATACACATATATGTGCCTACTTAATTTTTGATTTGTGCATACATTCTTAAATAAACCATTAAATCAGATTGCAATCATTAAATAATGCTTCTTTTGTCAAAAGAAGTAAAGAATCGGAACAATTTTGTATTAACAGTTTCACACATACTACTGTTACTTTTGCATTCTCACAAAACCGGGTGGATAATTTCTTTTGTTGGAAATAGTTGCCATTTAATTGCAAATCCTAAACATTAATTATTTCATGTATCTCCTAGATTCTTGAATGTGTCTCACAACACCAAGATTAGGGATGAGATTTAATATTTGATGAAATAAACGCTTAAATTGACATTTGTATTTATTCCTAAATAATAAGAGCATGTGGGTGCACACATGGTAAGGTGACACTCACCTTGTGTTCAGTTAACTATACAAAGTAACAGTTAACACTTCTGAATGCATGCAAAGATCCTAGGAGTTAGGATTTGATGTTTCAATGCTTGAAGTTCAAGTAAGATCGCTAAGTTCCGCCAGACGCTTCAGTCAGCCAAGCCACCACTATCTTCTGCATGCATGTTGGCTATTTTGAGTTGCATGTAGTTAGCTTCACTAACTTCAATGCATGTATTAATAACATTGAGTTGTATGACATAACAGGGACTACCTCTAGTTAACAAGGGATGACCATTCTTTGGGAATGGTGTTGAGTAAATGTTTTAGTTAACAATAAAGCACTTGAAGCTAACTTGGGCACCCAAGATGCTTTATTGGAATTAACTCCAATGCATGATAAGATATTTCTGATGGCTCAGTTAAGTAGCTTTAATTGTGGGTGCCATCTTTGAGGAATAGCTTTGGAATTATCACCAAAGTGAAGGAGAAGTTGTAGCTTCAGTTTGGGACACCCAAATGCATGATGCACATGTTGTAAGCTTTAGTCTTCACTGAAGAACTCTACTTGAAGGAATATGGCGTACCTTTTCAAGGGCTTGAGCTTATGCATTGCAATTATCACCATTTGGAGATTACAAGGTTGCATATGTCTCTATATCTCATTCAAGTTGAATAGAGTTTTTAGATTGGTTATTGCAGGTGTGAAGAAGATTGGTAAAGACAGAAGAAGCATTCTCAAGCAAGAATTGGAGCTATTGTAATTCAGAGTTTGAATAATAGAATAATTCTTGGTGGAGTTTTTTCCCGAAAGGGTTTCTCCACTGTGATATCTTGTGTGATCCTTCTATTATCCTCGCTTTTAGTTCTTTCTCTAAATACCTTCTTCATTCTACAATAGTAAAATGGATTAATCAAGATAATCATCCACAAAGAATTTATGTAAATAAAGAAAAGACTTACTTCTAGAACAACAATTTTGAAGTTTTACGTAGTATTAAGCTAAGAAAACACCCCATTTTTCAACATTTGCATCGAGCTGAGGTTGGGTAGAGTATTGGGACGCCTTTCTCTTAAAAGATTGGAGGTTTTTTAGCTTAGTGGGAGCTCTTTTTTTTTTTTGTTATTTGCTAATTTTGGAATTAAGTTTTGTTATAATGAATTCAAGGTTAGAGATTGAAAGGTTTAATGGTTCTAACTATGAAATGTGGAAATTAAAAATGGAAGATCTTCTTGAAGAAAGAGATCAGTGGTTAGCGGTTAATAATGAGACAAAGACACCTACAACTATTTCAGATGAAGATTGGGCTAAGTTAGATAAAAAGGCAAGAGGAACAATAAGGTTATGTCTTGCTGATGTTGTTCTTTTGAATGTTTCAATGGAAACTAGTGCATATAAATTATGGAAAAGAATAGGGGATATTTATCAAAGTAAGAGTCTCACCAATAAGTTGTATCTGAAAAGGCAATTATATTCATTGAAAATGAAAGATGGTGATTCAATAGCACAACATTTAAATGCTTTCAATTTAATTCTTAGTCAGTTAGCATATGTAGATGTAAAGCTTGGACATGACATAAGTGCATTTTATTACTTTGTCTATTACCAAATTCTAAAAACTTTAAATGTTGCAAATGGGTGTAATGGTGCGCATCCAAGATGGACAATATAATTCCTACTCTCCTATCATAGGAGATGAGGAGGAAGTCTAAAATGGAATTCCAAGATGCCTTGTTTGTAAAAAGGTAGGCCTGAGAAAAAGGAACCTAAGGGAGACAAGGAAGGGAAGGGTAAGTCAAAAGGACGAAGTAAGGTAAAGTGTTGGAACTGTGGGAAACTAGGACATGTGGAGAAGGATTGTAAGAACAATAAAGAGAGTTATGATTCTTCTACAGAGGAATCCTCGGATAATAGTAATGATGCATTGGTTATTTCAACTAATATTGTTTGTGATAACTCTTTGCTTCATGTTTCAAAGTAATCTTCGTAGAGAGGATGGTAGTCACGATGTGTGTGACTCGGTACCACGGTTCAGTGGGAGTTTTTGGTAGTGACTAGGATGCATCATTAGTAATGTTATCTCCATGTGATTAGAGATATGGTTTCTTGGTTAAGATTATATTTGTTATTGATGTCATGGTTTACTCTTGATATGCATTTAGAGTTTGGCATATTACATGGTTCTCTTTAGACTAAGATGTATAAGTATGTTATGATGCATGTGATCTCCTAAGAGGAGATGGTTAGATCATGGATGTCATGTTTATGTTCCCGATTCATGATTGGAGCTTGACAATGATCTTGTGTAGTTCTCTTAAGTTTTGGGTACATTAATCATTTGTTTGATTACTTCATGAAAGTGTTGTGTTGCATTTGGAGTTTGGCATGGATTGGTTGGTTACAGGTCCTCATGGATACTTGAAGAAATAGGCAAGGCTGGAATTCTCTTATGCTAAGAGACTTTTGTTGGAATGGTTACTTGTAAGAAAAAAATTTTAAATTTAAAAAAGACCGAGGACTCTACACCTTGGTTGAATGTGAATTCAACACACTCGGTGGTTTAGCATGCCTCTAAAGAGGTGGTTTGGTTACAAAGGCTTGGGAAAGGTAATGGTTTGGTTGATAATGGGAAGGTATTAATTGAGAAAGTTAACACTTTAATTAATGTTCCAAATTATCTTATGAAACCATACATATAAGTTCTCTTGGTTTTAATCATTTGCTTGGAAGCTTCATGATTATGCAGGTTGCATTTGAAGTTAGCATGGATTGATTAGTTGGTGCAAGAAGGCCATTGGCTTTGAGACTTGTACTTGTTTTATTATTTCTTGTTTAGAATAATTGCAATGTATAATGTCAAGTGGGAGAATGTTGGAAATAGGTTGCCATTTAATTGCAAATCCTAAACATTAATTATTTCATGTATCTCCTAGATTCTTGGAATGTGTTCAACAACACTAAGATTAGGATGAGATTAATATTTGGATGAAATAAATCATGAAATTGACATTTGTATTTATTCCTAAATAATAGGAGCATGTGGGTGCACACATGGTAAGGTGAAACTCGCCTTGTGTCCAATTAACTATACAGAGTAACAGTTAACACTGACGCATGTAAAGATCCTGTGAGTTAGATTTGATGTTTGCATGCTTGGTTCAGCTTAAGATCGGGCTGGCTAAGTTCGTGATCGCCGCCTGGGCCTACCAGTCAGCTTAAGTTATCTTCTGGCCAGATGTGCAAGTGCATGTTGCATGCATGTTAGTTACTTTGAGTTGCATGTAGCTAGCTTCCGCTAACTTCGAATGCATGGCTAATAACATTGAGTTGTATGACAAATAATAGTAATCACCTCCGCTAATTAAGGATGACCATTCTTGGGAATGGTGTTGAGTAAATAGCCAAGTAACAATAAAAGCACTTGAAGCCAACTTTTCTTAAGTAACCTTAAGATGCTTTTATTGGAATTAACTCAATGCATGAGCAAGATATTTCTCAAGGCTCGCTTAAGTAGCTTTACTTAAGGGCTTCATCTTCGAGGAATAGCTTTGGAATTATCACCAAAAGTGAAGGAAAAGTTGTAGCTTCAGTTTGGGACACCCAAATGCATGATGCACATGTTGTAAGCTTTAGTCTTCACTGAATAACTCTACTTGAAGGAATATGGCGTACCTTTTCAAGGGCTTGAGCTTATGCATTGTAATTATCACCATTTGGAGATTACAAGGTTGCATATTGTCTCTATATCTCATTCAAGTTGAATAGAGTTTTTAGATTGGTTATTGCAGGTGTGAAGAAGATTGGTAAAGACAGAAGAAGCATTCTCAAGCAAGAATTTGAGCTATTGTAATTCAGATATTGAATAATAGAATAATTCTTGGTGGATTTTTTTCTCAAAAGGGTTTCTCCATGGGATATCTTGTGTGATCTTTCTAATATCCTGCCTAGTTCTTCTATCAACTTCTCTCTACATTCTACAACAATAAAATGGATTAATCAAGATAATCATCCACAAAGAATTTATGTAACAAAGAAAAGATTTAATTAGAACAACAATTTTGAAGTTTTACAGAGTATTGCTAAGAAAACACCTCATTTTTCAACAACTTTAACATTATTATTTTCTTACATATGAACATTCATCGTTTAAAAAAAACCAATATTGTTTACTACTAAACAATTATAAGACAAGTTGTTTCTTAAAGAATGATCACTTTCTACATCTATTCAATGTTGTTCCAGCTAAACAATTTAATGAACAAGACTATTTCCAACTACAAGGATAACTTTACAACAATTTAATGTCGTTTGCAATAGAGTATTCATTGTCTACATCAATACAATGTTGTTCTAGAAAAAACAGTTACATTTTATGGTAGACAATGTCGTTTTCCAACATATCATACACTGTTTGCAATTACTCAAAGTTGTTTTCAAGCTGTTTTGATGCTAAATGATAACATTACAATTTAATGTTCACTATTTTAAATAGAATGGGGCTTTATCTCAATTAGCAGAGAATGAATGATGTTGTTTCAAGTTGTTCAGATGTTAAATAATAGCATTACAACTTAATGCTCATTTTTTCTAAAAGAACGAGGTTATCTTACAATGAACAAATATTGCACAAGCTATTTTATTAGTAACAATATTGTCTACAACTATCTCATCTGTCATTTTCAAGCAAAGCCATTAAATTTTCTCTAAAAAATTAGGCTAAAAAAGTGTCCATTATTCATCATTTCAAAAACATAAATGATACTAAAAATTCATGAGCAACTATGTAAGAATTATAATAAAACCGATTCGACATACTTGTCGATTTGAAACTGAGAAACCATACGGTCAAGGAACATAACTCTGAATTTTTGTTTTCAAGGTTCCTAACTTAACCCGTTCCTTTCAAGGCCATTAATAAAGCACTCACTGGTCGCTCTAGGAGTGAATACCCCTTACGAGACTAATACATTTCTTTCTTAGCAAATCAAGGGTTGTTTTCAAGTTTACCCATAAGGGCTTGTTGGGTTTATACCATATATATTTTTTAACATGCAGACTCAATTTTGTATCTATTTCAAAGAAATAGCTTATTGATCATAAGGATCGAACCTTACATGGACTTAATGAATCCTTGTATACAAATTTTTTTGGATAAAATAAAAATGATAAAACAATAACATGCATTACCTAATCCAAATCTTTAATACCTCAAATAAATGAAATGATGGATGAATTATTCCATTGACTTGATATGTTGGTTGCTCAATTCAACAACATAACATTGAGATGGAGATGACAGATGAATGATGATAGATGGAAATGGATGAATGATTCAAGAATGATTTTGGCAGCATAAGGATATTTGAAGAATCAACCCCCCAAATTTCTTATGAGAGGGTTGATTTATATGAAAGGTTTGATTTGGATTGATGGTTGAGATTGGATGTTAATAAGATGTCTTAATCAATGGTCAAGATTGAAAGTTGTAGTATGAAATAGGGTTAGGGAAAAATTAGGGCAATGATAAGGATTCATGGCCAAGATTGAATTATGAGATAATTCAATCAAGAGTGGAAAATGAATGAGACAAGAGAAGATAAGAATGACACAGATAATGAGGTTGGCATAGAAAAAGAGGTTGTTGGAGAAAATTAAATAATTATAAAATTATTTAATTTGGGAGGGAAGGTGAATAATTAAATAATAAAAGCATTATTTAATTATAAAAGACATGTGACATGCTGACTTTTAAATTAAATAATAATTTAATTCAAAAGTGGATGAAAATGACAAATTAGTAAATAATTAAATAATTTTTTTTTATTTAATTATAGAAGAAGAGGATAATGAATAATTAAATAATTAAAATAATTATTTAATTATAGTAGAAAAATGACAATAATTAAATAAATAAGCATTTATTTAATTATAGAAAGGAAGGGGCTAATTAGTGACGTAAATAAACAAAATTTATTTAATTAATCAAGGGAAGAATAAAGGAAAAAAATAATTATTTAATTAATAAAGGAATATGACCTTAAAAGATAATTAAATAATTAAAATTCTTTAATTATGCAAGAAGAAGGAGGAATTGATATGAAAAGGTGGGTTCATAGGCCAAGGACAATTTTTAGTGTACATTTTGCCCCTCTTTGAGATGATGTTCGAGATGATGAGCTTTGTGTCGAGTAACATCATTTCAAAGAAGCTAAGGTATGGATAGAGGAAAATGGCTAATGATAGAAAGATAGGATGATGACAAAATAAGAGTGGGATGATGTTGATATAAGAATAGGATGATGATGGGATGATGATGCCCCCTCGAGAGGATAGGCGAGTTGGAAAAACATGGGTATGCTCTTGAAATGAAATGATAAGGAGGGACAAGATGAATGATGCAAGATAGGAAGTGGATGAAGGAGATGAATGATACACTATGCTACAAGAAAGTGAACAACCATGATATTTGATGTAACACTAGACATGATGCACCAAGGTATAAGGACCAAGGTGATGATGTGTCTTGTGCCCCAGCGTAATACAACCTTGTCTAGATACAAGATATGAATATTAGTTGGAATAACTTGGATTTGATGCAAATGAAAGATAAAAATAATAACACACACAAGCAAGCATGCACAAATGATACAAAAACAAACAAGGTGATTGATTTTGATTGATGATGATAGTGTTGTCATTGTGACGAACGACATATCCCTAGATCAACATGATGATGATAATTGATTGATTTATTTTGATTGATGATGATAGTATTGTCATTGTAGGGAACGACATATCCCTAGATCAACACAATGATTATAATTGATTGATTGATTGATTGGGTTTACAACAAGATTAGGATCAAGACCAAAGGATGTGATTGGATAATTTGGCAAGATTGATCAAATTGATTGGTATGGATTAAGGATTGCCTTGCAATTGCTTGGATTGATTTGAGTTGAAGAAGTGGTTTGGAATGATATAATGATTGATTTGATGATTTGATTGGATGAAAGGATTTGAATAGAAAAATTGATGTGATTGGAATGATTTAGATTGAAGCAATTTGATTAGAGGATTGATTAATTGATAATTTAAAGATTGATTTGAAGGAGTTGAATTGATGAGTTGATTTTATTGGAAGAAGTGATTTGAAGAAATGATTTGGTTTGATTTTATTGCTAGGATTTTTGAATTTTTTTGATTTTTGAAATGTTTTGAGGTGTCAATGGATGAAAATTTGGGTAGCCTTTGTGCTAGATACCAATGACAAGGGAAAACCAAGTCTAGGTGCAAGGAGATAGATGGGATTGATGGATGAAAGGGTGGGTGATAGGATAAGGAGTAGAAGGCTTATGACAGGTGGATGGATGGAATGTATGTATGCATCATAAGAGAACAAGGATATGATCTCCAAAGACTATGTCACATAGGAATAACATGCCCCATTCTAGGTACAATACTTAGGATTTTTCATGACAAAGCTTATGACATTAGGATAATGATAGGCTTGTTTGGAAGGATGAGGTATATAAAAAGATATCCAAATCATGTTTCAACACTTTTCCCCTATATCTTCATCAAGATCAAAAGAAGGGTGGATAAGTGAACTCTAATATGATAGGTAGGTATGATGGCTAAAGATGGTAGGATGGTAAGATAGAATGATATGACATGAAAATGATAAGTTGGATAGATGAGAAATTGTGTCCCCAAGTGTAAGTGACATAGAAGATCAACCTACACATGACGCTTGTTTGCTAGGTTTTCATCATGGCACTTATCCAGGGTGCCTGTTTACCAGGTTTTCACCATTGGACGAAGGGATTTCTCTTTACTTTTTTTTAATTTATTTTTTTTACTTTTTGAATTTTTGAATTTTTGGATAAGAGAAGGGGAATATGGATAGGAGGGACTCAAGTTTCTAGTTCCATGAAAGGTGGTAGTCCCACTAGAGATGGATGTCATTGCATGGACCATGTCAAATTTCATTATGCTCATAGATGTTGGTAAGAAATGACATGAAAGGGAGATGGAGTGGGTAGATGATGGATTATGATGTAGATTATGGAGGGGAAGATGCTAGGGATTATATGGGACTTATGCAAAGATGAATGGGAAGGCTTGTAAAGCATGGACCATAGGGAAGGTGGTGGGGGAATATGTAGGATAATGAGTGAGGGTATTTGAGATGGGTATGTGGGATTGTTGTGAAATGGGAAGGGAACCATGACCAATGGTTACAAAAAGCATGATAAGCAGATTGAAGCACGGTGGTGATGAGATTGTCTGAGAAGCAATGGAGATGTTTGATTAGGAGATGGGTGATGAAGTTCTTTAGGTACGCACATAGACTTAGTATTTTTATGACTTTTATTTTTCTTATGGGATGGAATATGAGATTCTTGAATAGAGTGGGAATGTGAGGTGGAAGTGGATGGTTGGGATTTTTTTGATGTATATGTATCATTTGACTTGCTTTCCTTTTTTTAAGGGACCCAAACCATTTTAGTTTTGGCAAGCTTTTACTTTTGGAGGTATGGGCTTATACCAATTTTTAGATGGATTTTTCTTTGATTCTTTGCTTTTTTTCCCTAAGGTATGAGGACCCTTACAATTTTTTACTTTATAGGTAGAGGCATTGAATTTTTTTCTTTTGAATCCTATGGGTATGGTGGAATGAGTGGAAGCTTCATATTTAGAAAATGTGTG
>VDFB02016934.1:0-25579 GCA_007258455.2 Sequoia sempervirens | reverse complement strand
GAGGGTAATCAACATGGATCAAATTATCATCATGTCTCTGAGCCTGGTGTCATGGTCCTATACCACTAGTCGATCCCTCCTCTATAGGTACCCCCTAACTATAAGGATCATTTTGACCAAAAGTATATCTAGATCATGATAGCTGACAATTGCCTAACTGGCATCATACCTTGGCCAAGGATTTTGATATTACTGGCACTCCTGTGCCGATGTCTCTGGCACTTATGTGCCAACGTCTCTGGCACTCCCATGCCATTAGTCCTCTCACCCTTGCTTGAAAAGACAATTCGCATAACAAGTTTCAATCTTACCATATCTGGTTAGGTTTCCATTCTTCTCTTAGTTCAAGGTTAAGTCTTAAACTTAAGGTTTAATATTACCAGAATTTGGTTTGGCTCCACATCTTGTTAAAGGATTATGTTGTTATCCTTTTTAGAAAGAGAGGTACTCATCTCCAAACTTATCCCATCTAAGAATAAGAATAATCTGCTAATCTCCAGTTTATGAGGAAGGTTTAAGGAGTCTAACTCGACAAAAAGGATTCAGAGTTTAGTATTACAACATTCTGAACTCAATCTTCTTCTAGAATCTTGGTACATCAATTAATGTTAGGCATATAAAGAGAATCCCGGCTCAATGTCAATTCACACCTATTAAAACCATTTGGTTTACTTAAGACCAGATTTGACCTTCAAAGGATTTATCTGATTAACAATACAATGACTTAGTTCACATTAAATTCCTTCTTTTATGAAAGTGGTTTCCCATTGAGTGCAAACATACTACGAGACATATTCAATTCATTGGGTTTTCAGATCTCAACATTTTAACTTTTTAGTCTATGTCACAAGTCTGGGTAGATGTATTTCTCTTAACTTGAGCTTAAGCTCATTATATAAGCATATATATATAAATAGAGAGAGACTTTGCTCGGTATCCTTCGCTTCCCATAAGGCAAACTATTTCTTTTATCCAATATTGCTTCCATTAAGTATCTATATATGGTGATACATATTCAATGAGGAAGTCCTTCAGGTCTTAACATTTTATCTTAGAATAATGGTTCCGGTAAGAGGAAGGGAAATACACTAATCGAACTCAGCTAAAGAGGGGAAACTGTAAATAGGTCTAAGTCACTGATCAGGTTCACAACAAATGAGTCTTCTTTCGGTCAAGTCTAGAATAAGAATAATGCAAAAGCTCTGTTTCCTAAAGCTATCAAAAGTCATCGAAATTCCATGTAATTTCATTCTATTCAAAGGAATTTTAATTACGATTCAAGATCCTTTCGTTGCAAGTTTAAAATCCAAAGGATTTGCTTGCAGGTTTCACACAAAGAATCGATTTAAAGAAAAGAGAGATAACCCAAATACAACCTCAATTAATTAAGGAAAAGAGCAAGAAATGCTCGGTTCAAAACCCTTGAACTAACAGAGGAAACAAATAGTGTTAGGAATAGTCTATCAAGATCGGTATTGACTGTAAGAGAGAAAAGAATTCCACGTGGCATCTTCACTTGATTACGAACAAAGGTCAAAGATGGTCATATCAGAGACAACAAAATTCAACTTCAATGTCTATCACCTCACACGTAGTATTGCATTTTTTATTAATATTCCACATGGAAATTTCAATAAAACAAGAGTATTAGATGTAAGACTCAAAATGCATTTAGTAGGTCGAATACATGCCTGGAGAATGAGAAATTCAAGCTCGGAGATGAGACCATGTTACTCCTTCAAGGAACTCGAACTAATGTCCAAACGACTAGATTCTCCCTTTCAAGATTAGAGAGACGACTTCTAAAGAAATTTCACCCCTTTCCAAAAGTCTAGATTCAAATGAAGAAAAATCATCAATTTTAATACAACTCCCATCTTTCAATTAGAACACCACCCGATAGGAAGTTTACTGAGATTCAAGGTTTCAAGAGAAGGTGCGGCATTATGAACGATAGCAAAATATGGTGTAAGATTTTTCAAATCTTAAAGTGACGCAAAGAAACAGAGGCAAGGATGGATTAGCGATTCTTCTTGGCTCAACTGGAGATAAAAACACTACTTTGATGCTCCCCTCAAAATGAAAAAGGAAGTATGTTTTTATTACGATGAAGGTAGAAGAATTGCAATGAAGAGCTCTGAATGTTGCCAGCCGAGTTCATGCGGTAAGAGGTGCAACAAAAGAAACCAAGCAAGATTAGATGCCTATCCCCCCCTTCTTCATACTATGGTTGCCTCTGTAACTTCCATTCGAGAGCCTTCATAAGCTTCTTAGCTTCCATGTGTTTCATTTGGAGCACGATGGAATTACGGTCTGCCTTCTGAAATCGTTGCCTACTCTCCCACTCATGTCCTTTGTCGAGATTATCATGAATTTTGACTTAAATATGTATTTATCTTTTATTATTATTTGATGTTTAGTAATCTTTCAAAATTCCCTTAAAAGGTAATTGTTGGTATTTATTTGTATTTTAATTTGACTATATTGATCATTAATTATTTTAATTTACCTATGGCCAAGGTTATAACTTGTAACTTTATCATACACCGACTCAAAGTTTGATGAAGAAATGATCCATTGTTAACCATGTCCTCTCCCTGATGATATTTCCCTTTTCCTCGCGGGGTCGGCAATCCTGCATCCACTGACAAGGATTATGGATTAGATCATTTTCAATGGCTTAATAATATGCACTTAAATTTGATCTCTTTCAACTTCTCATGAACAATAAATTCACTGGCAAGATAAGAAGTTCGTTAATATTACAGTTACGATAAAAGAACAACTATTCATTCCCAATGTCATAATCACATGAAAGCAGTTATTTGCAACTAATATTGTATTTGAAATACATAACCAAACATATAGCCTCAATGTAAAGGATGCGACATACTCCTCCCCTTAAGAATCATCATCCTCGATGATAGTTTATTCAAAGTCTTCAAATGAAACGTAAACATAAATATATTATTCTCAATTGTTCATCAATAGATAAGGGAATTCTTGAAGGATTTCTTCATAATCCTTCCCGGTGGCATTTATTTAGCTTTTATATTTGTTAATAGCTTTCACCAATCTTTTCTTTTCAATTTGATTTGTTTTTCCATTTTAGATAACATTCTAGGACTAATGATAATCCTACCTTCTAGCTTACCCAACTTGTAGGAATTTGACATTTTTTTTATGTCTAATGAATGGCCTTGATAGCAGAATTATAAAAGTGGTTATACCTTAAGCTAAATACTCTTCCTGAGTATAACAATCAATTACTTTTAACACAGATTGGCCAAGAGAATTTCACCAAAGGTTAACATCAACCTTCACTTTTCTAGTTGAAAGATTTTCGTCAAGCACTAGTTTCATTTATCTAATGCATCATTAAAATAAACTATTAAGTAATTACAAGAGAAAAGATCAAAATTTCTTTCTAGTTTAATTGTCCTCCAAGACTCGGCATGCCACTAAAAAGAAGAATTTCCCCTCAGTTTCCATCTGAGCTCTAGTGTATACTCCCACTTAACCAACTCTGTCGCACTACCAAGGATACCCTCCTACTAAGTACGACAACTTTGGTTAGCTAAGCGTCTGAAGTATAAGTTCACCATCCTGCTCGACTTGGAGAGACTATTCACCTGGGCTTACTGAACTACCTGTCCGCCCACATACCATAACAGAAAGTTTCCTCCTTTGTAAAGTTAAGAACATACAAGGTATATTTCTTAAAATTTACTTCATTATAGAATCCATCAGAGGCCCATCCAAGAAATGATAGAAATGTACATTTCATCAACATGGTGAACAACCAAATATATCCGTGGGTAACCCCCACAATACTTAGCTTTATATCCAATTATAAATAGTCTTAATTTCAGCAATAACCAAAAGAATGAACTTATTCTCGGCACTTAGTCAAATTCTAACCAACTAGCCCTAAAATAACAATCTTCAAATTTCAATAGTTAAACCATTTCAAATTTAAATAAAACAACAACATTCCTTGCCAATATTAAAAAAGAATTTTACCCAACTCCACAGAAGTGCCATAATCTAGAGGAACATTCCTTATGCACTACGTGACTTGAGTAAGTCACTAACAAGGGAGTAGATTTTTGCACTACTAGCAATCCTTCCAAAAAATTACAATAGGTTAGAGACTGTGTTACCAACGCATCAACAATAATTCTCTCAAAACTTTCATCCTTACTTATCCTTAATTACAGTAATTGGTTTTCTCAGGAATCTCGGTGAACAAGTATTCCCTAGTTCTATACCATTTTCTCCACATTCCATGCTAATAGATCACTACTTGAGAAAACAATAATGCAATCACTAGCAACCCGTGTAAGAATAAGCATGAAAAGCTTTCCCAATTAAAAGTGAGCTCTGTATAACTATCTGACCAAAGTACTGTGCGGTGAAACATATGAGGAAACCAATGTATTATATTCATATCCAAGATATGTGTGTTCGTGTTCATAGCATGTGTTGTAGATACCTGCTTAATGATCATCGGTGACTTAACCAAACTGAGAAACCAATCAAATATCATTTGTATCAAGTTTTCCACCAATTAAAGAATACCATATACCTGTGACTTTGTATGTCCTTTTGTTGCCATCACTAAGATTACTACTAGCAAAACTGCTATAGTTTAAGACATTAGAGTCATTATGCCATTGTCAGATGTTGCCAAGTAGATTTATAATAACCTTGTAGAAAAAAAAAAAGCTTTGTGTCATGTTTTGAACTACAACACTCTCATTCTTATTGACTCATAACACTGATCTTCTATCTCTTCTTAGGTAGATAACAATAACTCTGCATGTCTGAGTTGCAATTTTTTGCAGAATCACATATAGTCTTGGTGTATCAAACATAAATGTTTTATTAATTTACACATACACACAAGTTGTCCGCTTAACTGCTCCATCACCATTGTACCATTCATGAACTTAATTTCGAACAATAAACCCATGTGACGAGAGGTCAATGAGGGTTTTGAACAATAAAGTCTTACCATTTTACTTTGTCCCTTCAAGAGATGATATGGTTGATACTCACCATCACCTTAATCATGTTGTTGTTGTCTCCATTAGCTCTATTCACAAGGAAATGTCTCTGTAGTGCCAAACATAGGAACCTGTCCAAGAGTTCTACCAGTGATGCTTATCCAAGATTTGTATGAATATATCTGCACCATGAAATTTACTGCCACTGGCCTAAACACAATCATTGCTAAGAGGATGAACCAATTTCATCTAAAGTTCTTGAATATTAATGCAAAAATAAATATATATGAGATAACTATAATGCACCATATATGCCAATACTGTTGGTGTGAATAATTGTCTTGTACCTAGCTAATTCATTCACTAGGTAATTAGGGGACATATTCACATGGTTAAGTTTACTTAGGATAAAAGATTCTTTCTAGAAGTCTTAGTTGGCTTATCTAGAACTTATCTTATCTAGCTAGGATGCATCATTTCCTAGGTGATTAGGTTGTTGGTTGTCTCATGTCATAGGATTATGACATTTGTCAACATCATGTTCATTCCTATCTCTCAACCTTGCCCATATAAGCAAGGCATCTCATGTACATTTTCATTATAGCATAGCAATAGCTATTCAACCATTAATCAATCTTGCATTGTGAAGCAAGCTTTCTTGCCATTCTCTCTCTTGTGGAAGTGGTTTTGGTCACAACTGATCTTGGGGGTGTTGAGGAGTCACCATTTACTCCTACATGGTATCAAAGCTCTCCAGGTGTTGCAGATTCCTTCCTAGATCCAAGGGTGATATTTTGGCTTGAAGTTTTTTGCTAGGTGCAGATTGAGGTTTCAAGAACCTCACGGTTGAGTTCAGAAAGTTCCGTAGATGAATTTTGACTGTAAATTCATCTGTTTTGGGTAAAGTTGTTTTTGAGGCAAATTTTTTTTGTTGGAACAACTCCCTAAGCGGTATGATTTTCTCATTTTCGCTTATGAATTTTATTTAAAAATTTTGGGCAAATTTTTGTTATTTTTCAGGAAAAAATTCTTTATATGGTTCCGGCATATTCTAGGTGAATATTCTCTATGTCATCCATTGTACTCTTACATTCCCATCGACATCTTTGAGAGGATTCTCCCTACATTAGATCTGCACACTCGTATCTTGGTCGACGCTATCAGTTGGTACTTTGACAGTGTATTGGAGGGTACGCAGGCATTCCATCTATCAAGTTTGCTTGGCGGTCATTGCTAGCTCATCTGCGTATGGGCAGTGTCTATCCAACCCTGAAAATGCACCGGGGCATGGATGCATGTCGCATGCCATCACTTGCACCGAAAGTTATGCATCGTACCATTTCCGTTATTCGTCAGATCTAGTACTATTTGATAAGACAGGGTGAAATGCATTTTCTCTTCACTTTATAGAAATTTAGTAATTTATGGAATTTTTAATAATTTGAACTTTTATGTTTATGATATTTAATGTTTTAATAAATATTAAAATATATTATATTTAAATAATTATTAAAAATATTTAATTAAATTATATATAGTTTTCTAATATAATAATATAATATATTTCAACAATATTATTATATTATTTAAACTAAATACTTTTTATAAAATTTCATTATATATAATATATTTACTAACATTATTATAATATATTTGAATTATGATATAAAAATTGTAATATATTAGATATTATAATATAAAGAAATTTTTTATAATTGTTTTTTATATTAAAATTATAAAAAAACATATTTTTAAATTTAAATAATATTATATATGATAATTATGTATATTATTTAAATAACTATTCTCTTAATTATTATATATAATTTATATGAAATATTTAGTTGTTTATTATTATTAGTTTTATAATATTATCATATTGTCATATTATAACAATATGATAATAATAATAATTAATAAAATAATTATTTAAATATAATATACATTATTATTATCATGTATAATATTATTTGACTTTAATAATATTTTTAAGACTTTATTTAACAAAAATTGATGGGTTCACTACTATTATAATATAATTATTATTATAATTATATTTAACATATAATTATATTAAAATAATAATAAAAATATATTATAATAATATAATACAATAATAATAATAATATTAATATAATATGATAATAGAGCCACCCAAATATCAATAAATCAATTGAAAATGAACCATAATTTAAAATGGAAACTTCTAAAAAGTAAATTAATTTTCACCCTTAGATAAAATACAACCCAACAAACAATTAATATCCCTATCCAAATAAGACTAATAATCTAAAAGATTTAACATAAACTTCTAAAAAGTAAATTAATTTTCACCCTTGGATAAAATACAATCCAATGAACAATTAATATCCCTATCCAAATAAGACTAATAATACAATAATAATATAATATAGTATTAATAATAATATAATATAATATATTATTAATAACATAATATAGTACATTATAAGAATTGTATTATAATATAATTTTTCTTTATATTATATTATCTAATATATTACAATTTTTATCTCATAATTCAAATATATTATAATAATTAGTAAATATATTATAATATAATTAAATTTTATAAAAAAGTATTTAGTTTAAATAATATAATACTATTGTTGAAAAAAAATAGGGTAAGGGTTAGGGTTCAATCAGGGTTGCAATTGTTATTTGGGTTTAATTAAGGTTAGGGTTTAATTGTTGTTCAATTAGGGTTAGGCTTATAGAATAAAGTTTCAGGGTTAGGGTTAGAGTAGAGTGGGGTTAGGGTTGGTGTTAAAATGTTCAACTAGGGTGATAGTTAGGGTTATGATTATGGTTAGGATTAGGGTTACAATTTAATCAAGGTTAGAGTTATGGTTTAAATAGGGTTAAGGTTTAATTTTGGTTAGGACTCAATTAAGATTCAATAATTCTAACTACAACCCTAACTCTAATTCTATCTCTACCCATAACCCTAACCTTAATTATATAACTCAAACCCTAACCCTAATCCTAATAGTAACACTAACCCCAACCCTAATCCAAAATTTATCTCTACCCATAACCCTAATCCTAATGCTACCATAACCCTAACCTAATGCCAATCCCAACTCTAATCCTCATTATATCTCTAACCCAACTCAAATTCTAATTCTATCATTAACTCTAACCCTAATTGTAATTCTAATAGTTATGCTAACCAACCCCAATTGTAATAATAAACATAACCCTAATCATAATCCTAATTTCAATACAAACTTTAACCCAAACCTAATCCTAATGTTACCTCTAGTTGTAACCCTAACCCTATCAATAATATTAACACTATTTACAACCATAATGTTAATTGTATGTCTAAACCTAACCATAACTTTAATCTTAATCGTAATTGTAATCCTAACCCTAAACCTAACCTTATCCTTCATCCTAATTATATCTCTAATGCTAATCCTGACCCTACCCTAATTGTAATGCTAAATCAAACCCTACTTCCAGTTCTATCTCTAACCCTTACCCTAATCCTAATTCTATCTCTAATCCTAACCCTAACCCTAATTGTAATGGTAAACCCAACCCTGATTCTAGTTCTATCTCTAATCCTAATCATAATCTCAATCCTAACCCTAACCTTGATTCTATCTCTATCTCAAAGCCTACCTTTCATCATAATTTTATCTCTAATCCTAACCATAAATCTAAATTATAATGCTAAACCCAACCCTACTTCTTATTCTATCTCTAACTCTAACCCTATTCCTAAAGCTAACCCCAACCCTAGCCCTAATAATTTTGTTTTCCATATGGCACTGTGACTGCTACTAGCATATATATATATTTCTAATAATATATATATAAAAATATCAAGAGATATCCTTCTCGAGCCTCAAGAAGGAGATCTCTTGACAGTTTTTTATATATATTATTAAAAATATAAATGTGCTAGTACATAAGAATTGTATTATAGTATAAATTTTCTTTATATTATAGTATCTAATATATTACAATTTTTATATCATAATTCAAATATATTATAATAATATTAGTAAAATATTATAATATAATATAATTTTATAAAAAATATTTAGTTTGAATAATATAATTTAATATTGTTGAAATATATTATATTATATTATTATATTAGAAAAAAAAAAAAAATTAATTACACTCTTTTAATAATTATTTGAATATAATATATTTTAATATTTATTAAAACATTAAATATCATATAAATATGAGCATAAAAGTTCAAATTATTAAAAACTTCATAAAGTTAGTAAATTTCTATAAAATGAAGGGTAAATACATTTTAAAGTGAAGAGTAAATACATTTCACCCTGTCTTATCAAACAGTACTAGATCTGACGAATAACGGAAATGGTACGATGCATAACTTTCGGTACAAGTGATGGCATGCGGCATGCATCCATGCCGGCAAAGGCTATCCAGCCCCCAAAACGGCATGGGGCATGGGATGCCTATGCATATTCTTCTGACCGTCTGTACACCAACAGTCGTGTGCTGCTGCAGGCAGGCCATATTTTACACGCATATTCTTCTGACCGTCTGTACACCAACAGTCGTGTGCTGCTGCAGGCAGGCCGTATTTTACACGCAACCGTAATTCTGCCTTCCGTATTTAGTGGCGGCTGCACAGTACGTCTATTTTTATTTGCAGACGCCATACTTTCCTCTGTTTATCCCTGTGTTTTTTTTTATCTTCTTTGGTAATCTTTTTCTATTTAATTTGATTGTTTAATAATTGAAGATTTAATTAATGTTAAATTTTTTTGATAATAGTTTTTTTTTTAAATAATAGTTTTTTTATAATATTTTAGATTTTATTTTGTATATAAGAAATTAAAAAAATTAATATAGATTGTTCAAATATCTTAATCATTTTATTTATTTTAGTTAAATAGTATTTTTATTTATTTAAAAATTATTTTATATTTCTTTTAAGAATTATTTTTATTTATTTAATTTTATTTACTTGTTTTAGTTTTAGTTCTTAGGTAAATGTTAAAACTAAGATATCCACTTTTAGAAATAATTAATTATATTTATTTAACGTCAATTTATTTTTTATTGTTTTATATAATGCAAATTTAGTTTTAAAATATTATGTCTATTATATATTATATTTATATTAAAAATTACCCAATAAAAATATAATGTAATATACAATTAATACAAAATATATGTTACTATATATTATATTTAATAGTAAATATTATTAAATATAAATATAAAATTATTATAAGTAAGAATTAATATTTATATAATACAAATTAATTCAACATGTAAATATAATGCAGCACATAATTGCTATGTAATATATATTTTATATAAATTATAATAGTATTATATATAATATTATATAATAAAATTTGATAATTATTATCTAAGAATTAATTGTAGATAAAATACATAATATATTTTAATATAATACAAATTAAATTAATATATAAATCTAATCCAATAGATAATTACTCTATATTATCCATGTATTATATAGTAATTATGTGTTGCACTATATTTATATTTTAATTTAATTTGTATTATATCAAAATATATTATTTATTAATTATAATAGTTTTAAATTTGTATTTAATAATTTTAATATAAACTATAATATTTTTAATTAATAATTTGTAATATAAAATATAATATATAATAAATATAATAATATTTTAAAAATTTAATTTACATTATATCAAATATTAAAAAATAATTTGACATTATTTAAATATAACATACAATAAATATATTTAAAATATAAATGCTATTTTTAAAAAATATATAAATGTGATCATATTTTCCATCCTATTGAACAATAATGTTTTAAATTTCTTAAATTGATATTTTTGCTTTCAAATTTAATTATACAATATTATATATAATACTATTATAATTTTTTTATATGTGATTATATAATATATATAATAATAACATTTAAAATTTTTAATTTACATTATATTAAATATTAAAAAATAATTTGACAATATATAAATATAACATATAATAAATACATTTACATTTTTTAAATAAAAATACTATTTTTTAAAAACTATAAATGAGATCATATTTTCCATCCTTTTTAACAATTATATGTTAAATTTCTTAAATTAATATTTTCTCTCTCAAATTTAATTATATAATATTATATATAATATTATTATAATTTATATAAAATATATATTACATAGTAATTATGTGTTGCATTATATTTACATGTTGAATTAATTTCTATTATATAAATATTAATTCTTACTTATAATAATTTTATATTTATATTTACTTTTAAATATAATATATAATAGACATAATATTTTAAAATTAAATTTGTATTATATAAAATAATAAAAAATAAATTGACATTAAATAAATATAACTAATTATTTCTAAAAGTGGATATCTTAGTTTTAACATTTACCTAAGAACTAAAACTAAAACAAGTAAATAAAATTAAATAAATAAAAATAATTCTTTAAAGAAATATAAAATAGGTTTTGAATAAATGAAAACATATTTAACTAAAATAAATAAAATGATTAAGATATTTGAACAATATAAAATATTATAAAAAAAACTATTATTTAAAAAAAAAACTATTATCAAAAAAATTTAACATTAATTAAATCTTCAATTATTAATTAATCAAATTAAATAGAAAAAATTACCTAAATGTTAAAAATAAAATTTATAAATACAATGCAAGTTGAAAATGAAAGTTAAAGAAGATTAAAAAAAAAACAAAGGAATAAACAGGGGAAAGTATGGCGTCCGACAAATAAAAATAGACGTACTGTACAGTCACCACTAAATACGGAAGGCAGAATTACGGTTGCATGAAAAATACGGCGTGCCTGCAGCAGCACACGACTGTTGGCGTACAGACGGTCAGAAGAATATGCATAGGCATCCCATGCCCCATGCCGTTTTGGGGGCTGGATAGCCTTTGCCATCCATGCCCCGGTGCATTTTCGGGGCTGGATAGACACTGCCCTGCGTATGAAGGCATTAAGTTGCCCTGTCAGTCCGGTCATACCTTCCTATTCTGGCACATCGTCCCGGAGTCCACACTGTCTTATCACACTTTGTTGCTCCGTCATTGCACGGTACCTGTATTGACATTCTTTGTACACCGGCTGATTGGAGAATCCGTTGATGAAGGTACAATCATCAGGGTACATGATCTACAGTCCCATCATCACAGTTGGTACCATTGGTGTTCGATGCATTGAATTTCATATGGCCCCCGCATTGTCTTTTGCATAGTCGTCGGCATCTTTATTCCGTGTACATCTCTGGTGGTCAGATCACATCAATACATCGGCATCAGATCGGCAGCTGTCTTTCAATCGACATTTATTTTCTTTTCCAACCATTGTAGCCACCGGTACTTCCTCCATCGACCCATGATCTAGCGGTCATTGCTTGCCACCATTGGTGTACTCGGCAGATGGTACAAGGTCATATCTTTGACTAGTTACATCGCACGCAGACCTGACAAATCCGTCATTGCTGGTATCTTTTGCTAGCCGCTGCCAGGCCGTCCTTTGTCTGAGATATTCCGTCAGTGGGTACATGGTCCAGTTCCTTTATTATTGGCAAGTTTATATATATATAAATCTTTGTTTTATATTTTATTGCCGACCATAGTTTGTAAATGCCGACAGGTTATTGTCTTTGGCCGATAGTGAATGGTGGGTGTGTTTTATTTTGCTTTATTTGGTGGTGAGGTCATATGTGTGGCTATGTTTTAGCCACGGATCGCCCAATTTTTGCACCTCTTTAGTGTTGCACTGTCTTGATTTTGTCCCCATAGTGCCTTTTATAGGCCCTTTTTTCATTTTTTCATAACTTTCGCATACAGAGGCGAAATTTTTCAAACGAAATATCGACAGAAAGCTGGAAGTCTGAATTTTTCAATGGTATAGATATTTTGCAGAAATTTTGTAGTTTTGTGCCTCTTTATCCAGGTTGAAGCTCGATCATCATTTATTGCCTCCAAGCTCATATCTTTGTGCTCCAATCTCCGATTTTCTCCAAATTTGTGGCATTTGGAAGGTATTCAGGAGTACTTCAGATCTAATCATGCACTTTTTGCAGATTTGTTTCCATATTTTCATATTTTCAATTTCTAGCTTTTTTGATAGTTTGGGATTCCTTGTTGTAAATTTGCAAAAATAGTGTAAATCTTGTTGGGACAAAGGGGTTGATATCTTGTATTGTGAGGGAAAATTGTAGTTCTTCTCTTGTAATATCTCATTGTATCATGGATTTGACAAAATTTGTACTTCTAATTCCATATAACTATCATGAGTGGAAATCTCAAATGGAGTTGTTATTGTTAAAATCAAAGTTGCAACGAATTACATTTGGTTAAGATCCAAAACCTACAGGAGCAAAAGAGAAAAAAAAATGTCTTGATAGAAGGGATGAAGCTCTTGGTACTTTTAATTTTTCCATTTCTCCATATCTTAGATATCATGTTACATCTTACACTCATCCTAATGAAGCTTGGAATACTTTAGAGAGTCTCTTTGGTAAGCCAGATAAGATGAGGAAATTTAAGTTGGAGAATGAACTTATGGGTCTTAATCCTTCAGATTTTGACAATGTCCAAGAGTTTTTCTCTAAGCTCAATTCTCTTAGATTGCAGTTATCTAATTGTGGGGTCACTAAAGAGGATGAACAATTGATACTTTCTATTCTTGCTAAGCTTGGTCCCGATTATTCAGTGTTTGTTTCTACTTTCTATGCTACAATGGATGCTCTTGGAAATGCATACAAAATGCCTTCTTTGATGAATTTGCAGCTCAACTCACAAGGGAACAAAAAAAGTTGGTACACATGGGCACATTGAAGTCTTCTAGATCTCATGCTCTTGTTGCAAAGGAGACAAAGGATTCAAGTGGCAAAGGTAAGAAGCAGAACAAGGCACCCAAGTCTAATGAGCAAGGTAAAGATTCTCCTTCACATAACACTCCCAAGTCCACATCCTCTTCTAAAGAGGAATCATCTAAAAAGAAGAAGTCAAAATGTGCATATTATAAAAGATTAGGACATGATGATCATAGATGTTATAATAAGAAGATTGATAAATTGACACACCTTCTTCAAAAGAATAACATTAAGCTGCCCTCATAAGTTTCCGGTACTTCTTCTTCAACATCTCAATCGACAGCTCCATCATCATCATCTCAGTCACATGACATAGGATCTACTTCTGGGCTACACGAACAAGCACTCTTGGCCTCTACAAGTCTTGCATCTCATAGATGGCTTCTTGATTCAGGGGCATCTCATCATATGGCATCTTCTATGGATATGTTCTCTTCTTTTGAGCCTTGTAATTCACCTCATATATTGATGGGTAGCAATACATATATGAAGGTAAGTGGGAAGGGTTCTATTGATATGGGGAAAGGGACCTTCAATGATGTACTTTGTGTTCCTTCTTTGTTCACTAATCTCCTTTCTATTTATCAAATTACTCATGGGAGTCAAGGTAAAACAGTTGAGCTCACTCTAGATAGGGTGTACATAAGGGACTTGGAGACTAGGGATATTGTTGCTATCGGGATGGCTGATCACTCATCTCATGTATATTCCTTTTCACATTTTTCTTCAGAAGATGATAATGTTTCTTTGACTGCATCACACACTTCATTGAGTGTGAACCATGATAGCGAGGAAAAGTTTGGTCAACTACACCTTGGTATTCTAGAACTCAGTGTTGTGCTTCCTACTCCTCCACCTCCTGCTCCTTCAGCCATTGATGCTTCTATTCAACAGGATGATCATAGTTTTTCAGATCTTGCTTTGTGGGATGAGTATTTGACAGGGATTTCTAGCTTGTTCATGGAGTCTCATACTGCAGATTTGGAGGACACACTTGAGGGGATTTCTCTCCTCTTCGATGATAGTTTCAGTACATCTATTATGGAGGATCTTCATCTATTTTCAGAGGCATACATGTTGAGCATTCATGCTTACTCCTTTCAGTTGGACATGGAGTGGCTTCATCATCAGCTTATGGATTTCTTTCTTCCTAAGGGAAGATGTGTTGCTTGCAGACATTGGGTCATCTTTTGTTTTCAGGCATTCTTCATCAACATTGGAGCTTCTTCATCATGGGGGGGATATCTTATTTCTCTACTTCCCTCTTATGGGGGGGGGTATTTGATTGTATATACATGATGCATGTTGTCCTTAGGGGGTATCACTGAGTCCTCCATACATCATGTTTCTTTTGTTTTGTTTTGTTTTCTCGCTTTTGGAGAGGAGTTTTGTCCCACTGGGTTTTCTCCTTTTCTCCGCTTGTGAGAGATTGCATCATTTTCATTGTAAATGGGTACCTAATATGGCCTAGTAGTCGGGACCCATAGTCATATTCTTTGCACAGTTTGCATAATAATCTTCTCCCTAAGTTGCACTTAAGGGGGGGTGTTGGTGTGAATAATTGTCTTGTACCTAGCTAATTCATTCACTAGGTAATTAGGGGACATATTCACATGGTTAAGTTTACTTAGGATAAAAGATTCTTTCTAGAAGTCTTAGTTGGCTTATCTAGAACTTATCTTATCTAGCTAGGATGCATCATTTCCCAGGTGATTAGGTTGTTGGTTGTCTCATGTCATAGGATTATGACATTTGTCAACATCATGTTCATTCCTATCTCTCAACCTTGCCCATATAAGCAAGGCATCTCATGTACATTTTCATTATAGCATAGCAATAGCTATTCAACCATTAATCAATCTTGCATTGTGAAGCAAGCTTTCTTGCCATTCTCTCTCTTGTGGAAGTGGTTTTGGTCACAACTGATCTTGGGGGTGTTGAGGAGTCACCATTTACTCCTACAAATACTTCTTGAGGTTCCATAAAAAATCAAAGTTCTTTCTTGTTGATTGTTATATAAATATGTTTTGAGACCTGATAAAAAAAGGTTCATACATAATTCAATAAGGGACACAGTGAATGCTCTGTTTGTCATATAGTCAATAATCTTCTAACAATATTTATCATTCCAGTAACATTGCAGACCATGTATGTAGATAACAAACTTGTCACCTTAAATTGTCCATCATCTTATATTATATCTGCATTTCATGCCGCTCATGACAACAACTCTCTATCATAACAAATCAAATCCTACAACTCCTTATTCATCAGTCTGATGAAGAACCAACAGTGATATCCTTAGGAAACTTAATTCTTGATCTCACAATATTATCAATATGAGGTAACTCCTCTTCCATGAAGTAAACAAACATCCTTTCTCTTGCTGACTCATTCTTCTAGACTCCTCAAAGGGATTAAAAGATAAAGCACTAATCTGCTTCCCCTTTTCCTCAAGCTATCTAACAACATGTTGTCCTTGGCTTTTCTTTTTTTTATCATCTTGATCCTTTAATTCCACTTGGCTCATTCTGAATCATCTAGAAGTTAGTCCAGAGTTCATCTTATCTATGAGTTTGGAAATAATTTCAAGGATTTTCAACACTCAGATGCCCCTGCACCTTGTTGATTGCTTTTGGATCTTCCCATCCTTAAGTCCACAATTTTCAAAATAAGCTATTATTTATGTTTTGATCACAATCTTGATACCCTAGGCATACCTTGCCTTAACTTAGATAGAATGGTTTCATACAAGTAATTGATAACTCAAATTACTTCTAGGAGCATTTAATGGTTACAAGCAAAATTGTTTACAAATTTTATTAACACTTCCTAAGACAAATTTAATACCAAAGGGTTACAAAAAGGCTATCACTCCCTGTGATAGGCTCAATACAAGATTTGTTTACAGGATTGGCTATCACTTCCTATGATAGACTCAATCACGTAATTGTTTACAGTAACTATCACTTCCCGTGATAGATCCGATACAAAAATGTTTACAAAAATAACTATCACTTCTTGTGATAGATTTTTTAATGCGAAATAACTACCACTCACTGTGACAGATTCAAAGCAAAGGTTTACAAGGTTCACAAGGTTGATTTCAATTTTTTGAATTGCATGATGAGCCCAAGGTTCAGTGTCGAACTTGGTAGATTTGATACCATATGTAACATCCTATATCCAATCTACGTTTTAAGAAAAATTCAACCATCTATCGGTTTCAGCTGAAGAACAACTAACTTGTTTTCATTCTAGGGTTTCCAAAATGTTTCAACTGATCATTTTAAATTTCCAACTAACTTCTAAGTTTTTAGTTTCAGCTGAAAAGTAACATCTAACTATTTCCATCAACCGTCTCACTAAATAACTGTCAAACTAGGGTTCCCATTTAACCAATTGATATATGAACTAAGGAAAGGAATTAACTTCTCTTTATTCATTAACTAATTTCAGCTGAATGATACAAGTAACTGTCTAACTAATTAACTGCAATTTTCTTTCAACATATATTTAACATATAAGAATATCATTCATTGCATAAATGAAAGTAAGCTTAAATAGCATTGCATGTACCTGGATTTAAGAGTGAGGAAGAAATACATTTGACATCATCATCTTGTTATTATACTTGGCTTCTTTAGTGATGAGGAAAAGAGAATTATCATCAGAGGCTTTACCGCCCAACCAAGACCTACTGGTCTCCAGAGTTTCTTCAACTGAAGAACCCGCCCTTCATGAGGGTAATCAACATGGATCAAATTATCATCATGTCTCTGAGCCTGGTGTCATGGTCCTATACCACTAGTTGATCCCTCCTCTGTAGGTACCCCCTAACTAGAAGGATCATTCTGACCAAAAGTATATCTAGATCATGATAGCTGACAATTGCCTAACTGGCATCATACCTTGGCCAAGGATTTTGATATTATTGGCACTCCTGTGCCGATGTCTCTGGCACATATGTGCCGACATCTCTGGCACTTCCATGTCGTTAGCCCTCTCACCCTTGCTTGACAAGACAATTCACATAACAAGTTTCAATCTTACCATATCTGGTTAGGTTTCCATTCTTCTCTTAGTTCGAGGTTAAGTCTTAAACTTAAGGTTTAATATTACCAGAATTTGGTTTGGTTCCACATCTTGTTAAAGGATTATGTTGTTATCCTTTTTAGAAAGAGAGGTACTCATCTCCAAACTTATCCCATCTAAGAATAAGAATAATCTGCTAATCCCCAGTTTATGAGGAAGGTTTGAGGAGTCTAACTCGACAAAAAGGATTCAGAGTTTAGTATTAAACATTCTGAACTCAATCTTCTTCTAGAATCTTGGTACATCAATTAATGTTAGGCATATAAAGAGAATCCCGGCTCAATGTCAATTCACACCTATTAAAACCATTTGGTTTACTTAAGATGAGATTTGACCTTCAAAGGATATATCTGATTAACAATACAATGACTTAGTTCACATTAAATTCCTTCTTTTATGAAAGTGGTTTCCCATTGAGTGCAAACATACTGCGAGACATATTTGATTCATTGGGTTTTCAAATCTCAACATTTTAACTTTTTAGTCTATGTCACAAGTCTGGGTAGATGTATTTCTCTTAACTTGAGCTTAAGCTCATTAAATAAGCATATATATAGAGAGAGACTTTGCTCAGTATCCTTCACTTCCCATAAGGCAAACTATTTCTTTTATCCAATATTGCTTCAATTAAGTATCTATATATGGTGATACATATTCAATGAGGAAATCCTTCAGGTCTTAACATTTTATCTTAGAATAATGGTTCCGGTAAGAGGAAGGGAAATACACTAATCCAACTCAGGTAAAGAGGGGAAACCGTAAACAGGTCTAAGTCACTGATCAGGTTCGCAACAAATGAGTCTTCTTTCGGTCAAGTCCAGAATAAGAATAATGCAAAAGCTCTATTTCCTAAAGCTATCAAAAGTCATCGAAATTCCATGTAATTTCATTCTATTCAAAGGAATTTTAATTATGATTCAAGATCCTTTCATTGCAAGTTTAGAATCCAAAGGATTTGCTTACAGGCTTCACACAAAGACTCGATTTAAAGAAAAGAGAGATAACCCAGATACAACCTCAATTAATTAAGGCAAAGAGCAAGAAATGCTCAGTTCAAA
Organism: Sequoia sempervirens; assembly: GCA_007258455.2. NCBI lineage: Eukaryota > Viridiplantae > Streptophyta > Pinopsida > Cupressales > Cupressaceae > Sequoia > Sequoia sempervirens. Next base: position 6,519 of record VDFB02016934.1, on the reverse strand, counting down.
ACCCTTGAACTAACAGAGGAAAATAATAGTGTTAGGAACAGTCTATCAAGATCGGTATTGACTGCAAGAGAGAAAATAGTTACACGTGGCATCTTCACTTGATTACGAACAAAGGTCAAAGATGGTCATATCAGAGACAACAAAATTCAACTTCAATGTCTATCACCTCACAGGTAGTATTGCATTGTTTATTAATATTCCACATGGAAATTTCAATAAAACAAGAGTATTAGATGTAAGACTCAAAATGCATTTAGCAAGTTGAATACATGCCTGGAGAATGAGAAATTCAAGCTCGGAGATGAGACCATGTTACTCCTTCAAGGAACTCGAACTAATGTCCAGATGGCTAGATTCTCCCTTTCAAGATTAGAGAGACGACTTCTCAAGAAATTTCACCCCTTTCCAAAAGTCTAGATTCAGATGAAGAAAAATCATCAATTTTTATACAACTCCCATCTTTCAATTAGAACACCACCCGATAGGAAGTTTACTGAGATTCAAGGTTTCAAGAGAAGGTGCGACATTATGAATGATAGAAAAATATGGTTTAAGATTTTCCAAATCTTAAAGTGACGTAGAGAAATAGAGGCAAGGATGGATTAGCAATTCTTCTTGGCTCAACTGGAGATAAAAACACTAATTTGATGCTCCCCTCAAAATGAAAAAGGAAGTATATTTTTATTACGCATGAAGGCAGAAGAATTGCAATGAAGAGCTTTGAATGTTGCCAGCCGAGTTCATACGGTAAGAGGTGCAACAATAAAAACCAAGCGAGATTAGATGCCTATCCCCCCTTCTTCATACTACGGTTGCCTCTGTAACTTCCATTCGAGAGCCTTCATAAACTTCTTGGCTTCCATGTGTTTCATTTGGAGCACGATGGAATTACGGTCTACCTTCTGAAACCATCGCCTACTCTCCCACTCATGCCCTTTGTCGAGATTATCATGAATTTTGACTTAAATATGTATTTATCTTTTATTAGTATTTGATATTTAGTAATCTTTCAAAATTCCCTTAAAAGGTAATTGTTGGTATTTATTTGTATTTTAATTTGACTATATTGATCATTAATTATTTTAATTTACCTATGGCCAAGGTTATAACTTGTAACTTTATCATACACCGACTCAGAGTTTGATGAAGAATTGATCCATTGTTAACCATGTCCTCTCCTTGATGATATTTCCCTTTTCCTCACGGCGTCGGCAATCCTGCATCCACTGACAAGGATTATGGATTAGATCATTTTCAACGGCTTAATAATATGCACTTAAATTTGATCTCTTTCAACTTCCCATGAACAATAAATTCACTGCCAAGATAAGAAGTTCGTTAATATTACAGTTACGATAAAAGAACAACTATTCATTCCCAATGTCATAATCACATGAAAGCAGTTATTTGCAACTAATATTGTATTTGAAATACATAACCAAACATATAGCCTCAATGTAAGGGATGTGACATCAAATATCAACAAAGAAAGTGGCTCATAATCCTAGCATATTGGATATATTTTTCTCTAGTTTAGGCTTTAAGTTGCTCATGCATAAAAGGTGAATTCATAATGACAATTTCTAACCCTCAACCAACTTGGATACCTAGTGAGTTTAGAGAGAAGTGAATCATGGTACTATCAAGAGGTTCCTTGGTATAAAATTTGGTATTGGAGTCTCTCTCAAATAAATGTTGAAATTATTCTTGTCTAAAGTATAAAATAAACTCCTAAATTGGATCAAAAAATTTCTATCCATGACTAGTAGAAATCAATTTGCCAAAAAAATCCTCTTGGACAACCATGTTTATTTATCTGGGTGAACCCACAAAAGTGGTTTAAAATTTGAGTGAGGAAGGAAAAGTGGCAAAAAAGGACCTGATACAAAAAAAATTGGTTTTTGGGGTTCGACTGAACCCTTCGGTTCGAGCGAACAAAAAAAGGGTTCGAATGAACCTTGGTTCATGCAAACTAGTTAAATGCAAGGTGGATCCATTCCTGCCAAAAAAACAAAGAAAAACATTTTTTGAGAGGGGGTTCAAATGAACCAGGGTTTGAATGAACCTTGGTTCGAGCGAACCCCCTTATTCCCACCTTGTCATCCTCTGGCATAAAAAATGTCCAAAATTTTGTGTTTTGAAGCTCGAGTTGAGGATGAAAATGGAGGAGAATTCACAAACCCAACTAGAATTAAGTAGTTCTCAAAACGAGCTATCCAACGAATATAATTTTAATATGTTTTGGTTTTATTATGTATTTGTTTTTTTAGTTTTATTAAACATAGGTTTTTCACCGAAAATCAAGCTCTCTATTCTGCACACGTGGAAAAGTAATAGATTATCAATTTTGTTTTTTTGAAAAATATGAGTGCACCAAATATTTAAGTCCTTGATCGAATAATTTTTTTTTGAATTTTGATACATACAAAAAAATTTACGTGTTATACGGTCTGCCTATGTCTGAATTGTAATTGGTTTGACTTTGAAACTTGATTAAGGAAAAAATATTCAATAAAACACTATCTAACCAAGTGGAAGCACTAGATATTGGAGTTACAAATCTAAATTTCAAAGAATTAGAATTTTATCCTTCACGGGAAAAAAATTATGCATTATACGATGAGCGTCACTCCTTAAAAATGTTGTTTTATGAAAAAAACTAGTTTTCGAAGGATATGGAAAAAGAAGTGCAATTTGATTCCAAAAATTTTGAAAAAATTATATTTAGAATCTATAGAAAAATTTCATGAAACTCTAGTTTGCATCATCTTCAAATTCTAATGATTTAGCTGCTATAGGTGCCCAAAAGTGAATATTTAGTTAGAAAAAAATATTTCAGTGTCTAGTTTGGCCAAAAATTGTAAACCAGTATTGTGGGATCACCCATCTTATTGTTGGATTCCTTCTAAAACTTGTTATAGGAAGATGACTCAGTTAATCAAGAACTTCTTTTGGGATTTAATCGGGGGAATAAAAAATCCTACCTACTACTTGGTGGGTTCACTATATTCAACCAAAAGAGGAGGCTTGGGAATCATAGATCCTTATACTTAAGGAATTTTAGGGTCTTGGATGGATATGCTCCTTGAAAACATCTAATTCATCATTGCATTAAAACTACTATTATTAGCCGCTCATGGGACTTAGATAATTTCAAGGATAATCTTCTTCTTGCCCCTTATTTAACAACTCATGGTTTTGATCCTTTCAATTCTATTTAAAGTGCATAGTAGACAATACTCCTCTTACTAATATAGAAAACCTTAAAGGTAAAAATCTCTTTCTAGAAGGCATTCAATTTTTTTGAGACTTATGGGATCATCTCATTATATTTAATTGGAAATCATGGCATCATTTGAATCAAGTCTCAATTCAATATTTCCCCTTCATACATGATCCCACTTTAGAAAATCCGACAACAAGTTACACCTTAACTTTCCAATATGTTGTCTGCACCTTGCCATGATAGCTTCCTTAAAGATTGGAAATGGCCCAACAATTGAAACTTCCATGTCTTCCTTCTTAAAAATATTATAGAAAACTTTTGTGCATAATATCCGTGTCTCCCTGCCTTAACCCCAAGTTACACTATAGATTCATTTGATCTAGATGGAACAAGTTAAGCACCCTTGTTTGGAAATTCAGTGATGACACTCAAGCTAAACTAATTGTTTGAAAAGTTCAACACATTAAGGTTCCTATTAGTGATCAAATTTCCTTCCTCTCCCTCTCCTTCATGTCCCTTTAACACCAAAAAAGAGACTATTAAACATGCATTCTTTTCTATTTACATGCCCATCACCTATAGAACTTCCTCTTCCCCACTTTCCCTACTCTTTTTAATTAGGTTTGGTCTTAGAAAGTGGCTCTCCTTGGACTTTCCTTGCATCACAATATTGTTACTCAAAATTTTAGATGCATTATCCTTAAGCATATTTGGAAATTTTGATATTTAGTTTCCTTTTCTCAATCTTTATTTTCACTTCAAATAGAATACATAATCCTATATTAGAAGTCCCCCGACCCTATATCTCCCTTTTGTGATCTCTCCAAAAAAAATCAGACCTCAAAATTGCCTTGGTCAATCTATAAGTTCAATTCAATGTAATTGAGGTAATATCTAAAGATAAATTTGATGAAAAAATGTTAACAATCTTGATTGGCCAAGTGATGTTAAGGATTATTATTATTTGCTAGGATGATGTGTTTCTTGGTTACTATGAGGTTTGTGGATCTATGGATAAGTACATTGTTTTTTTATTGTGGTCTCTTCTTTTGTTGACAATTTCATCAAGGCCTGGGATGAATTTCCTATTTGACTACTTGGGATTGGTGGTGTTTGAAGTGATATGAAGTTCAAGTTTTTTTCTTGGCGATCTTTACAATTCCTAGGCGATCCTTCCAATTACATGTATTTTGGCTCTAAGTAGAATTATGTTCCCCATTATTTTGAGGTTATGATCTAATTTGAAGGTGGTTGTCTTTGGTTGAATATATTCTCTTAGCTATAATTGATGCTTGGTCTAGTTGGTAGCTTCACATTGTGATGTATTTTAGTTCACCTTTTGGTTGATCATTATGATGCTTTTGCTATGTTTTATTTTCCACTATGGATAGCTCTCTTCGAGTGGCTCTTTGTAATTGCTTTCTTTCTTAATGAAATAAAAAATTTGCACCCTTAGTCATTTTTTTGGGTTAATTCCTTGAATATTTTCATAGAGGGATTTGTTCATTTTAGACCTCTTTCCTAGAACCACCAAAAATTGGATATCTTGGTTTAACTTTAAGGCCGAATACAAGCTCTCTAATTAGGATCTTGAAATATTTTGAACCATTGTGGATTCTATTCCTCCATAAATGGTTCACAAGATTGGGATTAGGTGCAGCAAACCTTGGTGAAAGGATTGGAAATGATATTGAGACACACCTTTTAGGAATTACAAGTAACACAACTATCATTCATGAATTTCTCTACAAATTCTAATTATTCAAAAGCTTAATGGTAGGTGACATCCTTGATTTTCTACAAATCCATAGCTATGCAAGTTTCATTTAGTTTGGTTTGTCTTTTTGGAGCCCAATTTTGCTTATTTTGCTTAGTGTCTCCTTTATCAGGGTTTCCCCATTAGGTTCCATTTGATCCATCTAGGCGTTTCTAATCATTTCTATCTTTTTCTGAATATTTAGAAACTCCCAATCACCTTTTCTAGTTCTTCCCATGAGCTCAAGATGCAAGGATCTAGATTCACGAGTTTTTCAAGTGTTTTAGCTTGATCTTCTTTCTTAACATAGAAGTATTTTAGGTGATTGGCGTAAATTACTAGTTAAATTTATCCAAATTTGGCATGCTTTTAGAGTGGATATTCTTTTTAGTATATGGAAAGATAAAAATGTATCTTTTTTTAAGCTATCATAGATTCTTATTTTTCCATTATTATAAATCCATAACATGCTCTATTATTCTCCTAAAAAATTGAGAGTTAATAAAGTTGCACTAGAGGTTTCCCGCTTGCAAATGCTTATTAAGCATTGGGAAAATACCCTATGTTTTTTTGCATGTGTGCCAACCTCTCCTTCCAATAAGAGTCCTCCTCCTCCCTAAGGGTGCAAACATGGTCATAACCATGTTGTTCATTTTATATACCACTCTCATGGCTCTCATTAGTATAGAGGACATGGTTGTCCCCCACAAACATGTACCTAGTTGAGGGCTAATCTATTGCTTCTTAGCATTGTGACAAAGATACTTCTAGGCAACCAGATAGTGGGAAGTACCTTTTACTAGCTCTTGCTATCTCTCATGTTCATACAATTCCCTCTAATCAAGAATAAGAAAAAGGCAAAGAGGATTATAGTACCCTTATGAGTTGAGAGCCAACCTATGATGGTCAAGAGCTCCTAGATGGTTGGGGTGACTCCACTAATAGAGCCCCACTTCCTCTACTCATTATAATTGCACTAGTTACATATCAATTTAACTACTTTTGTATGCCTAAAAATTTCTTGCATTGATGTTTCAAAACTTGATGTTATCTCACCATTCTTTTTTTGTGAACTAGTATATATGATACTTTTTTATAAATTAATATAAAAATGCACTATTTATACTAAAAAATCTCATTCAAATAACACCCTCATATAAAAACATGCCACAAATTTTTTAATTAAACATAATATTTTTAAAAATATTTTTTATTAAATTAATCGAGAAACTTGAACTCTTCTTCACATATCAATATTTTAAAGATATCTCATAATTATACACTTAATATTTTTTCTCTTAAATATACTATTAGCGTTCACTAAAATGGGTCTTTTATAATGTTTTTGTATTTGTAAAACATGCACGTAGGGATCGACTTTGAATTCAATTGGCAGGCAAGTTTCTCTGCTTTGACTTGGATGGGTCATTCATTGACTCGTGAAAATACATGCTTATCAGGTAAACTCTAAGACCCTCCTGCTTAAAGAGATTGGACAATGAACTCTGGTCATAATTCATTACCCACGTTCATGAAC
>VDFB02016933.1:0-11966 GCA_007258455.2 Sequoia sempervirens | reverse complement strand
TTTTTGATAGTTTCCGTGTTCTGGAGTCAACTTTCGAAAAAAAATTGGCGTTTAAGCGCATTCGACATTTTCTATGGCGCATACAGGGTTTTTGACTCTTTTGTTTTGCAGGATTCTGGAGCGCATATAGTAACTATTTCGGCGCATATAGTAACTGTTTCGACGCATATAGTAACTGTTTCGGCACATATAGTAACTATTTCAGCGCATATAGTAACTGTTTTAGCGCATATATAATCTTTCCTTTGGCACATATAGTAACTTTTTGAGCATATAAATCTTTCTTGCGGCGCATATACCATATGTTCTGGTGCATATACCTTATGTTCCGGTGCATATACCATATGTTCTGATGCATATACCATCTGTTCTGGCACATATACCGTCTGTTCTGGCGCATATACCTTCTGTTCTGGTGCATATGGATTGTAACAAAAATACAAAATTTTGAGTTTGACGCCTTCCGCAGACATAATTCTTTTTTTCTTTTTCCAGATTTTAAAATGAAACAATCCTAGGATAGCCACATCTGGATAAAATGAAGCAATCTAGGATAGTCACCACACAATGATCTGGCAATTAAAATTGAATAACTTATTTTTGTGAAGCAATATCTTCACTTAGATTAGATCATTATGATTTGGGTTTTAAAATGAACATTTGTTTGCTTTGTCTATGGCAATAGGTCTATGATCTCCCCTTAACTGGGTGATCAAAATACTAGATTTTCCTTTTCAATTTCATGAATTTTACTGCTTTAATTACATCCTTTAGAGAGCCTGCCGTAGTGGGAAAAAGTACTCACCCTACGGGAACGACTCAAGTGGGTTCAAGCCAAAGCCAGGCTATTCTGCCCCACTATAAAATTTAAAGCAAATATGGGGAAACCCTCTTTTTCCGGTAGTGTGCAAGATAACCATCCCCAAAACCTTTGTTCTAAAGGTTGGGAGGTCTCCTGAGGGAGTTTATTATTGCCGCACCGAACGGAAATCCTTACTACGAACCTAGTGTAGTGGCTAGCCAAAGTCAGTTTCTGAACATTCTAATAATCACAGTACAAGGGGAGGGAAGAATCTGCCCCCAAGACACTCACCATATAATTGCAAGGACCGTTTGCTCAGGGGATCCAGAATTCACTTCCGTAACTCTGAGTACGCACCTGGAAAAGACAAAAAAATGGACGCCCCTTCGGGGGTGACACGGCTGTGTGAGTCGACATAGTTCTAAGATGTGGGCTGTTGATTACTAGAATGACCTACTTGAGTATTAAGAGTGAGTCTGTCTAAATTGTCTTTCATGTGCAAAACCTGTGAAAATATTTGTTGAAAACATTTTCTTGATCAAACACTTCATGTTAGTGTAGGGCCTTTAAAACAACTGTTTCTCAAAATGTTTGTTGTGATTTCCATCACATTAAATTAGATAAAAGATCATTCGAAATGAACATGAAGAACAACAACTGAAATCACTCAAAAATTTTTCATACCATTGGTCCAATAACATTCCCAATACTTTTCCCATGCTTAGAGATTGGAAATCAACAAAATTTCCCAAGAAATCAATGTCCAAAAGGATCAGAAAACCCAAGAAAACATTAGGATACAAGAAAAAATTGCAAAAGAGAAAATTCTTGTACAAAAGTCGACACGTCTTGCTTCATTACCGAGAATTTCTTCATAGATACCAAGACTTTGTTAGAGGATTCACTGATGAGTATGCTGTAGATCCTTTAGATTCTCGAGCTTATTATCAGAGATTAGCTCTATCACAACGGCATAATCATAATCAACCTCTTGAATTTGACAACATACCACGACCTGCTATTGAATATCCTTCACACCCCAGTCATATTCTTCAAAGATCTTGAAAGAATTTCTTAAAAAACGAAGATCAAAATCTTTTAGAGTGCACTTTTCAAAACAACTTTCTAATTTTTTATTCAACTTCCCCAACAAGATTCTGACATCCTTCATAATTGGAAGCCACAATCAAAATTAGGAACATCTTAGATCATATCATAAGATTCCACATCTTATTAGATCAAGATATCATCATCATCGCACTTGTCAAAACTAGGATCTAAGTTTAGATTTTTTTTTCAAAATCATATGCCTATCTTCACAAGATCTCAATTCAATAAATTGAAGGACGAAATTCAACAAGAAGGTCATACTCAAAACGTTCAAGAAGAGGGTGAAAGCAGTAATCCTCTTTACATCATGAATCGTAATCCACTTTTTGACAAAGATACAGATAACAGAGAAGAAAATCCGTTCCACCAATACAAAGACATGAACAAAACACATATAGATAGTGATGAAGAACAAGATGAGGAACGTCTTAGAGAGGCTGAGAAAGATCCAAAATTTCACAAAGCCATCGAAAAGATCTTGCAGCGAGATAAGGAAAAATATTTTTGCTATCTAGCCAAACAAGGGGCTAAATTGCCTCATGACTTTAATACTGAAAATTTGAAAAACAAACCTGAAGAGACACCCCTATCTAATCTTAGTGCTTTGACTCAACAAATCAAGGCACTTCAAGGACAAGTTAAAGAGTTACAAGGGGGAACAACCACAAAGAAATATACTCTGGAGGACATTTGTCCTTATCCTTTCGATTGAAGTCTTAACATGATTCCTTTTCCAAAACATTGTGAAATGCCAAAATTTGATCGCTATAATGGGAAATCAGATCCAATCGATCATGTTAGAGACTTCAGAAACATGACATTGGAATTCGCTCACGAAGACACTTACTTGATGCGATTTTTTCCTAGGAGACTTGGAGTACACTCTATGGAATGGCTATCTAAGATTACACCTCCCGTCAGGACATTTGAAGAATTAATCAACTTATTCATATCACAATATGCCTACAACATACAACACCAGATCACCATGATAGATCTTTGCAAAGTTGCACAAAAACTTGGTGAATCTTTCATTACGTTTCTTCAGAGATGGAGAAGAATGTTCGCCAGATATCCACGTCCTATTCTTGAAAAGGAAAAGATGGTTACCTTCATTAACAGTTTAAATTCAGAAATGAGCTATCATTTGAACTTACATTGTCCTCCTTTTGAGAAAATGATTGAAGATGCCATAACCATTGAAAATGCTTTGGTCAAAAGAGGAATAATAAAACATGACAAAGACAATCCTAGCTCATCCAACCATCACAATAATCAGGACAAGTCCAAATTCTGGACTCGCAACAAAAATATGGTGAATGATGGTGTTGTTGATGCGAATCATGCCTCGACCAAGCCATTTGTCCTTAGTACTCCAAACATTCGCAACAACAATGTCAACTCGATTGCAAATCACATAAATAATCCTCCTCCTTCGAGGAACAATATAAATCAACACTCTACTCCGAATCAAGGGACTTCCAACAACCAAGGTTACCGAGGAACCAATAACAATCACAATTCCTTAGGGAACACCTCAAATACAAATCCACAGAGATTTTCATTCTTCTCTAATAGAAGAAATTTCACTTCATTGGGTCAATCTTTAGAATCTGCATTCAAAGAGTTGATGGCCAAAAATGTCATTACTTTGTTGCCTCAACGAAACTATGAACCCAATGTAAAGCCTCCATCATGGAATGAGGCATACTATTGTGATTATCATCGGTGCAAAGGTCATCGCACAAATAACTACCACTTTCCTTGAAGAAAACCATTCAAGACTTAGTCGACAATGACATCATTACAATAGAAGGACATCAACAATCCAACGCAGACCACCAAGCATTTCACAACCCTTTGCCCAACTATCAAAAGGGTGAGTCTTCTAAAAAAAATGTGAATCATATCAATGATGATCATATAATCAATCATCTCTACACAAACGACAAGCGGGTAAATGTCATTAAAGTCAACAAGAAGGTGGAATATAGAGAAGTCAACACAACAACAAGAGCCCAAGCTAAAGTTGTCTTAAAGGGCGCCTCTTCAAAATCCACTGAACCTCCACCTCAACATCAATATGATTTGGTCAATCAGCTTTGGAAAACCCCCACTCAAATTTCTATTCTGGAACTATTGAAGATTTCCCCAGCCCATAAGGAAATTCTCGAAAAATCCCTCGTTGAAACTAATGTATCCACTGACTGGATGTGAACCAATTTCAAGCCATGGTAGGACACTTGTCCTCACCCACTTCCTTTCATTCTCTGAAAAAGATGACGTTTCCATAACTCATCCCCATAATTCATCATTGTACTTAGAAGTCATGGTTCACAAGTTTCGTATCAGACGAGTTCTAATAGATGGAGGTGCTGGTTTGAACATCTGTACCATGAAGTTGGTTAAGGCCTTAGTATTTTCTGAGGACTCCATTGATTTCAGAAGAAAGATTACCATAAAAGCTTATGATGATGAAGAAAGAGCATCCAAGGGTCTAATCATGTTGCCGATCAGAGTGGGCCCTGTTATAAAGAATACTTTTGTCAAGTACTGACCGTGATATTGCATATAACATCTTGTTGGGTCGTCCTTGGATCCATGAAATGCAAGCTGTCCCATCAACCTATCATCAATGTCTTAAGTTTCCTTATGATGGACAGGAAATCACGATACCAGTTGATAATTCCAATATTCAAACTTGTGCCAACATAAAAGCCAGTCAAGATATTTTGGTCCCTAACAATCGAGAAGCTCATGCTAGGACTTCTCTAAAGATTGACACACAAATGAGTCAATTGACCAATAGTTTTGACAAAAAAATGAAATTCAAGGATCATGGAGTTGGAGAATACTCTCTTTTTCTGGCCAATTTACCGACATCACCTCGATCACATGGACAACTGTCTATCAGGGAACATCAAATATCAGCAGCATCAACATCAAAGCAACCACCAATAGAGCCAATCACAAAATTTAATGGAAAATTCATCAAAGAAAAATTCCCCATGGAAAATCCTGAGGATACATAAATTCTAAACTGGCTCTATAAAGATGAAGATGAAGTAGTCTTAAATGTCAAATTACCCACGGAAAAATATGGAAAAGGGTATTCAATCATGCAGAAGATGGGCTATGATAAAGGTCCTATCGGAAAAAGGAAGGAAGGAGTAGTTGAACCTATTCACCTCCGCGGACTCGTTGCAAAAGAGAAAACTGGATTGGGCTATGATACTCACTCCAAAGAAAGCACATCCAAACAACTGCATGGCACTATCTTCGCATTGCAAGAAGGCTCAGATTCACGAGAAGCATGTTTGGCAATAGTTCAAAACTTCTTGGACAACAATTTTGACACAGACTCTACTGAATATGAATGGGACACCATTTACAATAATGAGTTCTGGAGGGACAAAGAGGTTGATGTAATACACTAGTACGCCCCAACTCTAATTGAAGGTCAAGGTTCAGGGACCCAAACACACGAATTCGAACTACAAAGTCACCATGATTCTAGTGATGCTGAGTTGGATCTAAACAAACAAGACTATCATGAGGACAGTATCATCATTGACCCACCTCATACCTCGGATCCTACGGACCACTCCGTTATGACTATAACCATAGCCGATTTCACACAACTTGACGATCCGCTATCTTTAATTTATCTTGATCTCATTGATTAGGATTCAATCGAACCTATCGATATACCTATGTTTCCAAGTGATGAAGCTATCATAAAATTCCTTTCTGCAGAGGATATAAATGATTGTTCCACCAACGATTTTTGACATAGAGTTTTTGATCAGGAGAGTGTCAAGCCTCCTAGCTGCAAAAGTAAAAACAAAAAAGAAAGATCTAATGGTGAAAACCAGAATTTGACAGTATTAGATCAAACAAAAGATAAAATAAAGAGCGTATCAGATGGTGAAAACCTCTTTGAGGCACCAGAAGATGGGAATCTTGACACCCTCCCGGAGCACTACCACGAGCGATCGCCTATTTTGATTGAGCCCACAAATGCTGTCAATCTTGAGACTTTTGACAAACCAAAAATTTTACAGTTAGCTGCATCAATGATAGAGAAAGAAATACTAGAGTTCATGGAATTCCTGAAAGCAAATCAAGTAAATTTTGCGTGGTCTTACGCTGACATGCCTGGTCTTGATCCTGATCTTATCATGCATCACTTGTCTATCAAACTAGGGGCCAAGCCGGTGAAACAAAAACTCAGAAAGATGCACCCTCATGTTGCATTATTGGTTAAGGAAGAACTGAGAAAACTCCTTGATGTAGGATTCATAAGACCAATCGATTATGCAGAATGGATCTCCAACATTGTTCCTGTATCCAAACTAGATAAAACTGTGAGAATATGCACAGATTTCAGAGATCTTAATAAAGCATGTCCTAAGGATGACTTCCCACTGCCAAACATCGACACCATAGTTGATCTGACAGCTGGCCATGCCATGTATTCATTAATGGATGGTTTTTCTGGCTACAACCAAATCAAGATTGCACCTGAAGACCAGGAGAAAATAGATTTCACATGTCCATGGGGAACTTATTGTTGGAACGTCATGCCTTTTGGTCTAAAGAATGCTGGGGCTACCTACCAAAGAGCCATGACTACAATCTTTCATGACCTGATGTATATCTTCATGGAAGATTATGTAGATGACATATTAGCAAAATCATACACCAGAGAAGGACATCTTGAAATATTATCCAAAATATTTGCAAGATTAGAGAAATTCAAAGTTCGCCTCAACCCTAAGAAATGTGTTTTTGGGGTCAAATCTGGAAAACTCTTGGGGTACATTGTTTCAGAAAAAGGAATTGAAGTAGATCCTGCAAAAGTATATGCAATTATGGAAATGCCTCCACCAAGGAACATCAGTCAATTGAGATCATTGCAAGGACGACTTCAATCTATATGAAGGTTCATTGCACAATTGGCCAACAAAAGTTTACCTTTCACACATCTACTACATAAGAATGTTCCTTTCAAGTGGGATGACAAATGTGAATTGGCGTTTCAACAAATCAAACAGTATTTAATGACTCCACCAGTTCTCATACCACCAAATCCAGACAAACCCCTAATCTTATACATTGTCGCAACAAAGACATCTCTGGGGGCACTGCTAGCGCAAGAAGACTCTACAGGAAAAGAACGTGCAATCTACTACATCAACAGAACACTAACAAGTCATGAGCTCAACTACACTTCTATCGAGAAGGCTTGTCTGGCAGTAGTCTTTACTTCACAAAATTTTTGACATTACATGTTAACCCATACAATCAATCTGGTTTCAAAGATTGATCCACTCAAGTATTTGTTAAGCAAAGCATCATTGACAGGAAGGTTAGCAAAATGGGTAATGATTCTAAGTGAGTTTGACATACATTATGTGACCGTAAGGCAATCAAAGGACAAGTTATCACAGATCAACTAGCTGAAGCACCAGTGCAAGCAGACCATCCCCTGCACATTGAATTTCTAGATGCTGATGTCTTTACTGCAGAATCTAAACAACCATGGTCCTTATATTTTGATGGTTCTTTCACTCAACATGGATCAGGGGTAGGCATACTTTTCGTCACCCCTCAAGGACACACCATTCCTTGATCATATAGGTTGATGTTTCCATGAACCAAAAACATAGCTGAATATGAAGCATTAATCACCAGACTCAAAAGAGCACTGGAATGGAGAATTATAGAATTACAGGTGTATGGCGACTCACAGTTGGTCATTTATTAGATCAATGATGATTATCAAACCAAAGATGACAAACTAATACCATATAAAAAGATGGTTGATGACTTCAAGAAATATTTTATGGACATCAAATTCACACAAATTCCAAGGCTTGATAATAAAGCAGCTGACACCATGGCTACGATCGCATCATTGTTACAATTCCCAGAAACTCAAAATCGCTATGAATTTATGGTGAAACAATCATTTACACCTGCTTATGATACACCTAAAAGCCAAATCATTTGCCACTTGGTAGGATCCGATTCACCTTGGTATTAAAAAATTTATGCCTACCTCAAAGACGATATCTTGCCACCTGATTTATCCCGTAACCATAAACGCAATTTTATTTGTCAATCCGCTCGCTACACTCTTATCGCTGACACCCTTTATCGCCGTGGTCTTGATGGTACTCTACTTTGATGTCTTGAATGTGAGGAATCTGACAAAGCTTTACAAGAAGTTCATGGTGGCATCTGTGGTACTCATTCGAGTGGACTGACCTTATCCAAGAAATTGATTAGAATGGGTTACTACTGGCCTATAATGGAGAGGGAATCATTCAATTTTGTGAAAACATGCTCAAAATGTCAGATTCATGGGAATCTCATTCATGCTCCTACACAGGAACTTCAACCATTCCCGCCAACCTAGCCATTTTCTCAATGGGGGTTAGATCTAGTGGGCAAGATTCATCCTTCTTCATCGAACGGACATAAGTTCATCATCACAGCTACAAAATATTTTACCAAGTGGATTGAGGCAGTCCCTCTTACTAAAGTTACCAGCAAACAAATATCATCATTCATACTCAACTATATTATTTGTCAGTATGGCATTCCCAACTCCATTATTACAGATAATGGACGTCCATTCAAAAATCAAGATGTTGATGAACTTTGTGAGAGATTTCACATTCAGCATAGATATTCAACACCTTACTATCCACAAGGGAATGGCCAAGCAGAGGCCTCAAATAAAACAATATTAAATTTTTTGAAGAAGACTGTGAATGATTCAGGGAAGGATTGGCACGTTCAACTCAATCCCGCTCTATGGGCCTACAGAACCAGTATCTGCATGCCCACAGGAGCAACACCATTCGCTCTTGTCTATGGAGCGGAAGCCATACTACCCTTAGAAGTTGAGATTCCCTCACTTAGAGTATCATTGAAAGGTCTTACAATGGATGATGAATGTAGAGTCTCCCGATTCCAAGAACTGGAACTCCTAGATGAAAAGAGACAAAGAGTAGCTGATCATTTAAAAGCATATCAACAGATGATGTCTCGCAGCTATAATCACAAAGTAAAGCCACGTACCTTTCAGGTGGGTGATCTTGTTCTGAAAGAAAACCCACGCAATCAGCAAGACAGAGAGAAGAAAGGAAAGTTTGAACCAAATTGGCTAGGTCCTTATGTGGTTATCGCAGTCTATGGTTCAGGAGCCTACAAGCTATCAATGCCAGAAGGGGACCTGTTTGATGAACCTATCAACAACATGCACCTAAAAAAGTATTATGTCTAAGGCGGTTATCATCATCAGAAAAAATCCTGAAGAAATACAAAAAAATCAGAAATAGTCTTGAAGAAATACAAAAAAATCAGAAAAATTCCTGATGAAATACAAAAAAATCAGAAAAAGTCCTGAAGAAATCCAAAACAGCAGAAAAAGTCCTAAAAAAATGGTTACCCTGGTGAAAACCTGGCAAACAGGCATCTTGGTAGCAGCAAAAAAAAAAGAAAAAAAAGTCATAGGGTGAAAACTTGGCGACAGGCAATCTATTGACAAGAAACATGCAATAAAAACAAATAGTGAAAATCGGGCAAACAAATGCTATTTGTAGCTCTCCATCTATTAGTTCATATTTTGCATTTAACTTTTCAGTCTTTGTTTTCAAGTATCTTTTTCATCATCTTAAGGCCACACCAAGCACCATGGTATCATCATTTACCTCGAGCGATAACATCTTACCATGGCTTGATTATTGTACATATTCATTTCAGCAAGCTGTGTCAATACCAAGGGAAAACATGGGCATACTGGGGGCAATCAACTTTCAAGTTTTACCAAAACAGTGAGACAATGACATCGAAGCCAATCATACAAAAACAAAACAACCAAATCAAACCGTATCGATAAAACATCCAATCATTGATCCATATCACAGTAGGTTTCAGTGGCGTACCTTATCATGACTCATATCTGGATGATCTATAATCTGAATAATGTTTGGAATAACATTATTTCACTTTTGAACAATGGTTGTTTAATTTTTGATATCATTTCTCTAGAGCACACTCAATGATGTACTGAACTAGAGTGGCAAGGAAAGAGGATGATTTTTCTTTGTTTGCTGTATTGAGGTTAATTATCCATCTGTTGCAAGTATGTCGCGAGGCATGATTTCCAAAGTTTATCATTGATGACAGTTCCAAATTTGTATCAGATGGTGGTTAGTCTTTGTCTGTTCATGCAAGAAATGCTTAGGTCATCTCGGTTCAATTATACCTAGATGCTTGTGTTCACTTGCTATATCAAAAATCATGAAAGTTGTACTCAGGTCTTCATTGGTGCTAATTTCCCCTCTGATGCTTGTACATACTTCCAACATTTTCAAACACTCTATGATGATTTAAGCAGGCTAGCCAAAAGGCTCAACAAAATGGTTGGTTTCATTTAGTTGCATTTCATTTTAGGTCATTGTACATAACTGCATATTGGATTTGCATCAAGAGTTTTGAAAGGCCAATGGTTGTCATGTTTCTTTGGACCATTTGTAGAGGACAATGCGGATGTTTGGTTCATTATCATTATCATTTATCGCATCATCATTCATTTCCTTTATATCATACGTTTCATCATTGCATTCATTATCATTCATATTAGTTTCATTATCATTTCATCATTTCATTGATCATCATTTCATATTAGTTTCATTATCGTTTCATCATTGCATTCATTATCATTCATATTAGTTTCATTATCATTTCATCATTTCATTCATTTTCATTCATATTAGTTTCATTATCATTCATATTAGTTTCATTATCATTTCATCATTTCATTCATCATCATTTCATATTAGTTTCATTATCGTTTCATCATTGCATTCATTATCATTCATATTAGTTTCATTATCATTTCATCATTTCATTCATTATCATTCATATTAGTTTCATTATCATTTCATCATTATCATTTCATCATTTCATTCATATTAGTTTCATTATCATTTCATTATCATTCATATTATTTCATTATCATTTCATCATTGCATTCATTATCATTCATATTAGTTTCATATATCATATTGTTTCATCATTGCATTTCATTATCATTCATATTAGTTTCATTATCATTTTATCATTTCATTCATCATCATTTCATATTAGTTTCATTATCGTTTCATCATTGCATTCATTATCATTCATATTAGTTTCATTATCATTTCATCATTGCATTCATTATCATTCATATTAGTTTCATTATCATTTCATCATTTCATTCATATTAGTTTCATTATCATTCATAGTAGTTTCATTATCATTTCATCATTTCATTCATTATCATTCATATTAGTTTCATTATCATTTCATCATTCCATTCATCATCATTTCATATTAGTTTCATTATCATTTCATCATTTCATATTAGTTTCATTATCATTTCATCATTTCATTCATTATCATTCATATTAGTTTCATTATCATTTCATCACTATCATTCTATCATTTCATATTAGTTTCATTATCATTTCATCATTATCATTCTATCATTTCATATTAGTTTCATTATCATTTCATTATCATTCATATTAGTTTCATTATCATTTCATCATTATCATTCTCTCATTTCATATTAGTTTCATTATCATTTCATTATCATTCATATTAGTTTCATTATCATTTCATCATTTAATATTAGTTTTATCATTTCATTCATTTTATTCATTTTTGTTATCTGGTAAGTGCACCAAGATGGTTCCCAAAAAAGGGGTTTAAGTGGCCACTTTTTTTCTGAAATCAGGAAATACTGACCTTGGACGTGAAATTGAGGATAGCTACACTCAAAATTTTTAGATGGAACAAAAACAAAGACCGCAATGCTTCGAGTCTACTTTCTAAACTACTAATTTATTTTGAAAATGGTTGAGATTAAGGGGTTCAAAAGAGGGATGCACACAAATTGCTGTTGTTTTTGTCAGAAAAACATAACATAGCAACTCTTGTGTGACCCGAGCACGGTGGACTTTTTTGTAGTATTTTTAAAATCGCTCCGGTC
>VDFB02016932.1:0-12207 GCA_007258455.2 Sequoia sempervirens | reverse complement strand
AGATGTTTCTAATGCACAATTTTAACACATAATGTTGCTCTTTCTCCATAGAAATCCTAAGCTTGGAACTCTAAAAAAGAATTGCTTAGACTCATATCTTACAAATTATCCAATCCTAAATTGAACCACACCTATGATTATGTCTTTAAGATGGGATAACATGTGAGGTTCTATCCCCTATTTCCAATATTAAAATTATCAATTTTTTAGGCTAATAATATTTACATTTGATCATTTCCTAATAGTGTGGACACTAATAAAAAATTATGCTTCTAGGGTTTTGCATATAAATGTATCATCCTACATATAGGATGGAATAATTGAAATAAACATTAAAATAGTATCAAAATAATAAATAAATGTTCTCCTTTTATAGTGAATTATACATCAATCATAATATCCTAGTATTAGGCATAAATAGAAAACAATAAGCAATAATCAACCTTCATTGTTAAAGCACCATATAAATTATTATTGAAATATAATCACACATCTACTTGTACATGGATTCAACAATGCTCAATTGTAAGCTCAATTACATTAATTACCACTCCTCCCATCAACATCCATTACTAACCTTTATCTCTCTTTATCATTGTTAACTCAATGTTAGATTGAGATTGACTAAGGATTTAGGAGGATACAGGCTTAAATAATAGCACACCAAGCTCCCAATGGTGTAGTTTAACATCAAACTATTTTCTTTAGGTAGATATACATCATGTGATCATTATGTTTTAGGTACAAATTATATATTTCTATAAAGGAAAATATTGTGCCACCTGGATCAAATTATGGCAAAATGATTGAGTCCCAAGATCTAATATTCTCAATGTTTAGTCATCTTAGGAATTTGACATCAAATTTAATTCCTAATTTTTTCTTTTGTCTCCCAATTGTAACGCTTTTATAATTCCATACATATTAATTGTGAGGACCAGCCCGGAAAAACTATGTTTAATTGAAATCTCATTAAATTATTTTTTAAAGAGAGCATAGAGATTCATAGTATTGGCTAAAGGGGTTATGCTCAAATAGCAAGGCCACAAGGTTCTCAAGATGGAGATCCAAGTTTAAATCCCCATACTAGTTCATCTAAAGGTGGAATTCTAAGTGGTAAATTTTGGCCTTCCATTGCAACTTCTATGTTTATTAAAGTCAAACATATTTAATAGAGTGGATGTTGTGTGAGGGAGGAGGTCCCCCCTTGCGGCCTCCACTTCTATGGATGAGCTAAAAATCCCATCTTACTAATTAGAATTTAAAAATTGTAGAACCAATTAACATGTGGTGCCAAAATTTAATTACTACCCCATTCTATTGCAGGTACATGACTTCAAAGATACATCATGTTTTCTTGTTTGAGAGTCCATCTTTAAAAAAATATTATTTCTTAACACATGTAATGTTTATATTTGAAACCCTTTTGGTGAATATTTTGTGATTATAATTGATGCAAAGTAATAATTTATTTTAAATCAATATCATTTAATAAATTCACATTTAAGTTCTCAATAAAGATAATATTTAACTTAAATATATATTAATTAATTAAGGTAGGAACTAGGTGTTATGCCACTCTTATTTATCATTTGGAATTGAGAATTGTTGCTAGTAGATATAACATGATTCTCTACTAGAAATTATGTCTATTTTTAAAATTTGTGATACATTTTCTATTTAAAATATTAATCATCAAATCCCTCTATCTTTTAGCTTTGGGTTAAATAATGACTATATGTTAAATTCTTTTAATAGGTTAATTCCTTGTTTAGAACCTTCTAATGTAAGTCTCAAAAATAAATCAAAAGAGAAAGATATGTCACCCCTTACAAAATCAAGTAGAAAGATATAATTTCCTATCACCTCTTCGTCCTATTAGTTAAAGAAATGAGCTAATAAGTGATTATTTTTCAAATCAAAATGAGAGTGATCAAAATGTGGAAAAAAATGATAGGAGGATGTTTTCTTCTTCATTTACAATCTCATTATCCATAATTCTATTTAGATAGAGTTCAAAAATTATATCTATGTTGAAATAGATCTAAGGTATAAAGACATTATTAATGCTAAAGAGACAATTGACCAAATTATTAAAGATACCAAGAATACATATGGATGATATAATATGCTCAATGTAGCTTATAATATATTCAATATGACCTTGTTGGTTGATCCTAATGGTTCTTATCAAATTATCAAAAATATTATCGTATTTAATGATAATTTAAAATTAATCATGAAAAAGTTAAACATGAAGACAAGAACACTCACACATTTCAAACATAAAATAATAATATATTCATTTTTTTTAATCAATGACAATAAAATAATATATTAAATAATACAATTTAAAATAATTAAAGATTAAAAATATGAATTTAAAAATAAAAAATAAAAAATTAAAATTGATAAAAATACTAAATAAAAAAAAAATTAATTAAACCAAAAATCTCCATATCCAGAATCCAACCACCCAAAATACGAAGGAAAACTAGATTTCAAATCCGTTGTTTGTTGTGGTCATTCACAAGAATGGATTGAAATTTGAGGTGGACGTATATTGCATCAAAAGACGTGGGTTCAAAGAGTTTCAAATTCCATTCAACAATTTTCTGAGGTGACTGCATTCTTGATATTCAATGATTATCCAACGTGATTGCAAAAGCGAAGGATTGCCAACGGAAAAGACATAAATTAATACAAACTACATGAAAACAAACGTTAACGCGACAGAACGGACCCTACCTTCTATGTAGATAAGCTCTTCCAAGTAAATTTCTTTAATAATTCATGTTTGCTATACTTTTCTAAAGTTCTGATAAAACCTATTTAATGGCCCAATGGCGGGCAGACATCATGAAAAACAGAAGCCACTGCTCACACCTAAATACCTTTTCGTCAATCTTTATCTCCTATTGGAAGCCAGGCAACTTCCACTAAACCCTAAAATATTTTATAATGATACTGAAAGGAATATCATAATATGAGAATCAACGTGAAGTTTGACGAGTTGTTCCGTGATTGTGGTTGGAGGAGCCCACAAGAGGTGGGCATGTGGCGAGCTTCCCAAGAAAAAGTTTGTTGTCTAAGAATAAACTCACATACGTAGAGAGTATTTCTTAGAGATAGAGATGACAGAAGGAGCCGATGCTATTGTTTGGAGGCAGAGCACATATTGCGAAGATGGGTTGTAAGAATTTCCTACAGAAAGAGCCCAATTTATTGAGTTTTCGCTACAAGATGAGGCAAAAGTTAGAGGATGTAAGGCACAAATGTATGGAACAGGACAGTGGAGTGGCCATACTTGATTCACAGGCAGTGGGGGTAGCATCTAGCATTAAAAGCATGGTCAACTTGTGACGCTACCCTGTGAATCCAATTATTGTGGTCGTTGGAATGGGGGAATGGGCAAGACATGTCTTCCCCCACGTATAGATTGCAACGCCACAAAATAATTTTTTTTTTAAATCAACTATCCATATCTGAAAGCAAGCTCAAACAGGTAGTCATTCTTGATGCTTCTATAATGGAGATTCTCAAATTGAGTTATGGCTCCATGATTTCACATGTTAGCGTTTGCTTTACTTGTTTCTTCTTTTTTGCGAATATCTGATAAATCTATGGATAAGGGAAGGATTTATATGCGGATAGGAGAAGGATTTATTTCAAAGAAGAAAACAACTAGGATATGGTACGGGATTGTTTATTAATTGATCTTATTTTTCTTCTTCGTGGGTATCTGATAAATCTTTGCACAGTCAATGAATCCATTCCTAAAACGGCTGTGATAAACCATGAGATTGTGTATATCTGATTATTGTATTCTAAGTTCAGAAAATTATTAAATTTATGATTTTTTTTTAATCTGGATATATTATATCCACATTAGAAAAATCGTTTAGCTATCGAAGAAGCCTTCAAAACAATTCTATCAAAACTGGTCTTACTATTGAAGAAGCCCTCAAACTATTTGTCCATTGATGTCATAGGGGCTGATCTAGAATTTCACTGGGCAGAAGTATGAATGGCTATATCATCTAATAGACCTGCTTGTCCGGAACTCCTCTGCATGTTGTGACCATGTGACATTAAAAGTTTACTAGCTATCTGGTAAACTGCTTTAATGCAATAAAAGTAATGTGAGTTATTGATTTGCACAACTAGAATCTCAAGGTTCTATAGTTGGAAAACCACAAATGAAGTGCGAAAGTGTATTAAGAAGTCTCAATAGTCTTTGCTTTCTAGAAATAGCGGATTGGGGGATAGCAGGGCTTAACGAGGTTCTAACATATCAGGCATCTGAAACTTGAAAGTGAGGGGGTTCGAACATTGAAGCCGTTGAAGAAACATAACATATTCACTTACAATGCAACTGATAAATTAAACGGAATCATGTTATACGATTGCATTACGATTGCATTACTTTGACGCTGCGCGATATTTTTATTTGAAAACAATCAGAAAACATTTAGAGTTTGGGGGTTTATTTTGTATTCTATATTTTGTACTGTGTCAAATGAAGCTGCGTGATCTTTTTATTTGAAAAAAACAGAAAACATTTAGAATTTGGGGGTTTATTTTGTATTTTGTATTTTGTACTGTGTCAAATGAAGCTGAGCGATCTTTTTATTTGAAAAAAGCCAGAAAACATAATTTAGAGTTTGGGGGTTTATTTTGTATTTTGTACTGTGTCAAATAAATTTATCTACTGCTGTCAGATTTACATACAAGCTTCTATATGCATTAAAATATTTCTTGGAAAATGTGTGAGTATTTAGTTTTCATGTATTTGTTTTGTTTTTATATATTAGAGTGGGGCAAGTTTAAACAGCACAGCCTAAGATTTGACTTATTTAGGTGGTTCATTTGAAATCACATTAATAGATGGGTCCTACTGAAAGACTGAGTATGATTTCACATGAACCACTTAAACAAGTCAAAACTTAGAGTGTGTTGTTTAAACCAAAATTATTAGAGTGTTCAAATCAATTAAAATTTTACAATCAATTTTTGAATTAAAGATTCTACATCATCTTATTAGTCGATAAGCTATATGTGTGAACTTTGGTTGGAATTTTCGTCAGTCTTCCTGGTTTTTAATATTTCTGGCATCGTACTACCGGTCGGGAAAAATGTGGCGAAGGTTTTTTGATTTTTTAATTAATAGCATTTGGTCCACCAATAGAGAAGGCGAGTGAAATTAAACGATGGATGACATCAGTATTAATTGTTGTATGGTTTCCGTGTACTAACGATGGCTGTAAGTAACACCTACCTTTTAAATCCTTGGAAAACATAGTGAATGTTTGTGCAATTTTTCGATAAGGAATTGTTGGGTGTCATTCTATGGCTTTAACTTGTATCAGAACTATGAGCGAGGACGAAAAGCTTTTGTGAAGGTGCAACTATGATTATGCATTGTGGAATTTCTGTGAAGGTGATTGGAGGTTTTTTTTTTTTTTTTGCATGGGGTGATGGTTGCAAATGTAGTACAAAAGTGTTGGTTGTGATAATTCTTTGCCCTTTTTTTGTAGGCAGTGGAGAAAGAAGGCAGTAGAGAGAAAGCAAGTGGGAAGAGGTGCAGGAAGAGGTGCATATTGAAAAAACCCTTTCTAGAGTCTTTCGAAAATAATTTATGTTCTTTTCCAAAGGGCATTATTGGTTGTTGTTCTATAGCATAGGCTATATTGTTTCATTTATGGTTTTCATGCAGTCACGATGGGTTGAAGGCAATATTGTTTGTTTTTGTGTTGTTTTGTTACTGTGAATTCATATGTTTTTGTGGGTATTTTGATCTCGGTCACTATTGAAAGAAATATTGTTTATGGTTTCCATGTAGTTGCAATGGGTGGAAGGCAATATTGTTTGTTTATGGGTTAGTTTTTAATTGTCAATTCATGTGTTTTTTGTAGGTTTTTTCATCTAGGTCACTATTGAAACCAATATTGTTTCATTTATCATTCACGGTTCATGGTGAAGGTTTTGAATCAATTTGTTACTGTGAACTTTTTGTATTTTGTGGGTTTTTCCATCTAGGTAACTATTGAAACCAATATTGTTTCATTTATGGCTTTCATTTTCTCGCAATGGTTGTGAACCATTGATTTTTGGGTTCCTATAGACTTCTCTAGCTCTTATAGGGTTTTTCACCTAAAAGGAGAGAGATAGGGCCCAAAAATGTGAAGGTTTCATTCAAATTATGTTATGTGTGATGTAATTAAGACTAAATGGAATGATATGAATGCAACTAAACTATGAAATTGAGAGATTATGAATGCAAAACCTAAGAAATATGGTTTATTTGAAAACACATTATGTAATGTAAAATAACCTAAGAATGAATAATAAACTACAACAAAAATGAATCAGACAAAAGGTGTGTACATAAAGGCTTGAACGAGACTGAAAATTGCTTTTGAAATGTTGTTGATGATGTTTTTCAGGCCTGAAGGGACTAATTCACCATTTTGGGTGAATTAGTTCCAGTTCTGGTAAACTAAGCCAGACTCTGTTTCTGTCAAAATGGTGTCAGTAAATGCAGAAAACATAAAAATGACTTGAAAATGGGACTCATTCACCACCCATGGAGAATGAGTCCACTTTTGAATTTTTGAATTTGCAAAAGTGGATTCCAGAGCTTCCGATCTACACTTTGATGTTTTACAGGTGTTTGCTTTTGAAACTCAGATTTATGGGTTTGAAAATGAGATTTAATTGATATCTTGACTTGTTGAATGAAGAGAGGACTTTAAAAAATTTGCAACTTGATCTTCAATGATTTATAAGCTCCTAACAGACCTAAATCTACAAACACATAAGAAGAGAAGAAGAAATGTTGAATGTTAGGGCATGGGGTTTGTCCTTGGTCAAACCCTGTTTAGGTAATTAAACCAAAATGATGAAAGAAAGGAATGAAACATGCAATAATGGAATAGATTACCTTTCCATGATGATTCATCTTGAAATTCTACAACAAAACATGAATGATCTTCCCTTGAATGTCCTAGGAAGATAACTTGAAAACTTGCAATGTGAAGCCCTAGCTTGCTTGGCTTGATGAATAAATGAGATGAAGAGATGAATGGGGGATGTAAAATGAGGAGATAAATACATATTTATACACTCTTGTGCCTTAGTAACCCATTCATACCTCATCACAGACCGAAATAAAGTGTTTTTGAATTCAAACATGAAAGGAAATTTAAAATATTTTGAATTTGGAGCCAAGGGGGACTCATTTTCCACCCAGGTGAATGGGTCCCACCTAGGACCTGAAAATGGGTGTTGGGAATTATGTTGTTTATAGAGTTTACATTCAAAAATATGCTTAATTAAAGAATATGAGGGAATAAAGGAGTCAAATAAGTCATAAGAAAGGGATAAATAATGAAGTTTTTTCCTAGAAAATTGTGGAATCTTGTCACAAGACTTTACAACACTTTAAAATAGGACTCGATGATGTTTAAAAAGGTGATTTTTAGGTGAATTATAATGAATAGAGTCTAGAAGAATTTAAAAATGTCTTACAACATTTCACAACACCTTCACATGACATCGTTAAATGCATGTTATTCAATTTGTAAGGGTCTAAGACCTAGTGTGGATACACAAAATATCTGACAACACTAGATTAATACCTCATTAAGTCCATTTTAACATGAATTATTCCTATGTCAAGCAAGAGGTCCTTTTTTCTACAACACATTTAGCCCCCACTTTAAGAGGGGAATGAACTTGCTTCAAACTCACACTATAGTAGACATTCAAGAGAGATCCTAATGTATAGATGTAGATGACAAAGAATGAAAAAGATCAAAGGAGGTTACGCAAGTCCCTCAGATCCAAGATCCTAAGTCAAACCATCAAGATACAAAATCATGCAATGGAAAGAACAAAGAGACATGAAAGTGAGGTTGATCAAGCTTTAATCATTTGTCCAACTAGTTGTAGATTAGATCTAGGCTTGTTTTTTTTTTAAAGAAATGTGTAGTCACTCTCAAGCAATAGAACTCATGATGGTCCATTGGGTGAGAAGGCCCAAATATACTCACTATGGGGCCACAAAACTTCTGGTTGTCTGCGGGGTGAGAAAGCCCAAAAGGTAAGATACATACGCTAGTTGGTATACACTCACAAACACAAAGCTGGTTATGGAGAAACATCATGTTGCTAGGTGGGCTTCCCACTCAACCATATTAAAGTTATACCTCCTGATAACTTAAAAAAGGTACCACAAGGAAAAATGATTTTCAAGCTCTATGAGGTAAGTAAAATTTTGTATGCTTGACATTCATAGACATTGTTAATGCAAAATAGTGTAAGGATTGTTCAAAGGGGTTTTTCTTTGTTCATCCAAGGTCTCATCTTAGGGAAAATAATTCTTAATGTCTCCAAGAGAGAATATGTGCAAAAGAAGTATCATGCTCTTGGAGGGAATCAAACCCAATGAATCCACCAAGAAAAGGACGCATCACAAGAAGAAAGAAATCACATAATAGAATGTGAATGGTGATTTATGCCCCCACTTTAAAGCAATTACAAGCACCTATACTATGATAAATTTCTTTGAAGTAGAAGAAGTAGATATGAAAGATTACTTAGAAAGCCCTATGCGAAGTCATCTATTTCTAAGAATCTACATCATGAAAAAGAGAAGTATATCATATGTGTGTTGACTGAAGGCATGTCGTCCACATCCCAATCTTGCTCTTATGTATTCATGAAAGGTTAATGACTAGCCAAAGAAGGCAATGACAAGTGACATATGAGGATAAGCCTACATAACCCCTTTCCCCCACTTAGTGCAGGACAAAGGTGATCCTAGAATGAATGAAAGGAAGTGTCAGGTAGAAGAATGAGGTGCTGCCACACAAAGGCACCACAATCCTTGAGAGTTTGAATGTTATTGGTGTGCAAAGTTTTTGATAAGAGTGGAGATAAGCATGATATGTCACATATTTTTGTATGTTTATTGCATTCATGTTTAGGAGGAAGGTTGTAACCAATACCATAACAATCTTCCAAGTTAGATGAAGGGGGTGTGTGTTTGTGAGAAGGATTGGTTTCTTTACAAGAACACAAATCCTTTTTAATGTGATGTGTTGTTGTGTTGTGAGGGATGGAAGTTATATTTACCTCATCACAACCATGGGGTGATTTGGTAGAACTAAGTTGAATGAATGGAACAAAAGGTTGTTTGGGTTGAGATTGGGATATTGCACACTCTCCCTTAAAGGTAGGTGTGAAATTCCAATCACTACTAGGGCTTGTGTTTGAAAAAGGAATTGTTTGTATATGAATCTTTGGACCACGAGGGTGAGATTTTTGAAATATTATGGGAAGGATTGGTAGAATCTAACGACCCCCAATGATCACAAAAGAGTTGTGTTGTAGGTGAAGAGTTACCATCAACTAGTGGAGTTGCAATTTTTGATTGAGGGATGAAAGGATTAAGGGAGTTGGAAGTGTTGTGATCAATTGACATATAGCTTTTCTAATTTGCATCAATCATGTATATCTTCTTGTTGTATTCAAACTTCATGACATGGTGAATGGTATATGCGGATCCTTTTATAGCATGAATCCATGGTCTCCCTAGGATAAGATTGTATGGAAGGGGTTCTTGCATGACATGAATAGAGATAGGCAACACTATAGGTTTGATCTCAATAGGTAATATGATCCCCCCAAGTGGTTGACTATGAACATTGTCAAAGCCATGAATATGAACATCATTAAGTTGAATGAGTTGTTTGTCCATGCCAAGTGTATGTAGGAGGTCCATGCTACAAACATTAATTTATGATCCATTATCGATGAGAGTGTGGCTAACTAGAGTTTCATTAATGATCACCTTTGTCATCAAGTGATCAATTTTGTGTTGAATTGCAAGTGAGGGTAATCCATGTTTAGGGAATGTGATTTATGATGGAGTGGCTTGCATGGGACAAGATGAGGATGTGACATAATTCATTTTTATGTAAGATTTGATCTCTTCCTTCTGTATTTGCAACATTTTATGAAAGAGAAGTTTCACTATTGGTGAGAGTTGAATGATTTCCCATATAGATATATTAGCAGGAGTCTTTTTAAGGTCTTCAACACTAGGCACTTTTGGAGGAAAAGGTAATGGTGTAGGAGTGTTATTTGGTCCCCTATATGTTTGAGTTACTAAGTTACAACTTAGCGACTGAAAAACATTGTTATAAGGAGATTGCATCATGGATTTCGAGATAGCTCTAAATTGTTTGTGTTTTTCACTAATGGAAGGTGACTTAGGAAGCTCACTAATTAAAGGAGATCCCACTTGTGTTTTCATAACATCAAAATTTTTGTCTTGATTGGCATGATATGTTGGTGAAGGGGATTCTAATGCCACTTTAGTACCCTCATCTAGGGAAGCTTTAGTGGTTGCATGATATGTGGCAATGTTCATACATTTCTGCACTATGAGATTCTCCCTAGGGGGAGAGTTTTTAGGAGAACAACAAGACAAATGTTTGTGAAATTCATAGGTTGGTTCCTCTGAAAGGACTTCATCACAAGTAGGGGAATGATCAATTTTTAAAGATTGTTTGTCAAGAGGGGTTTCCTTAGGTGAAGGGGGACAACTAAGATATTCATGACCTTCATCGATTGTGTTGTCTAACATCAAATTATCTACTTCACAACTAGGAGAGATACTAGAGGAAGAAAAAATGTTGTCATGATCATCTAAGGTTGTGTTATGTTGGTTGGGAATGTGTTGTCTAGTAAGAGAGGTAAAAGGAGAGAAACACTAGGATTCTCAAAATTCTCAATAATTGATTCTTCTACTAAAATATATTCATCACTAAGAGGAGAGATATTGTGAGAAGAACAAGTATGATCATTAGGAATGGCCCAAGTTGTAGTTTATTTCACTAAAACACTCTCATAGGGAGGGGATAGGAATGTTTCTTAACGTGTCTACATATGTAAGGTACTACGATTGTTTGAATAAGATTTAAAAGAACATGTAACCATTTCATGCAATGTTTCAACAATATGAACAATGTATATGCAAAGATACAAAACATTCTTATCCAATGTAGGCAAGATTTGAAAATGAAAAAAATGTACATGCAAGAATGAAAAGCACTCTTAAAAAACTTATGAAAATTTTTAGGAATAGAAACATTGTATATGCAAAAGTGAAAAGTAATTTTTATCAATGTTATGCAAAATTACAAAAATGGAAGCATTTTCAAATGTAAGGATGTGTGCAAATGAAGTGATTTGAAGAATGAGTAATCTACAATGATGTATTTGAGCTAGATGTATAAAAAAAATGTTCCTAAAAATTTCTAGACTCATACTATATGATACTAGGAGTCTTAGGAAGCACAAAAATGAGGTTTCTGATGTTGTAACAGTCAATTAAAAATCTGGATAGGGACTGATTCTCCTAGCATGGTGAATGAGTCCTAGTACTAGTTTTTTTGTAAAATTTTCAAAAAATTTGAATGGTTTTCGATGTGTTTAAGGTTGTATGATGTAGACCTAAGATGGAGATGTAGAATTTTAGAATTTTTTTAAGGAGATTATATGCAAAAATACAAGCTAAATGACCATTTTACAAATGCAAAAATTTGAAATCCTAGATGTAAATTAACTAGTGAAACTCTAATGTAAATTCAATGCAAGCTAGGATTAGGATGAAAAATGGACTCCAAATGAAAAAATAATATGTTCAAAAAGCAGGTTCACCAAAATGAACTATTGATTTTTGGGTTCCTAGTTCTCGTAAACTGAGCCAAAATCTATTTTTGTCAAAAGGGTGTTAAGAAATGTAGAAAACATAAAACTAACCTTAAAATGGGACTCATTCACCACACATGGTGAATGAGTCCACTTTTGAATTTTTGGATTTTTAAAAGTGGATTCCAAAGCTTTTAATTTACACTTCGATGTTCTACAAGTGTTTGCTTCTGAAACTCTGATTTATGGGTTTGACAATGAGATTTAATTGATATCTTGACTTGTTCAATGAAGAGAGGACTTTAACAACTTTTCAACTTTATCCTCAATGATTTATAAGCTCCCAAGAGACATAAATTTGCAAACACACAAGAAGAGAAGAAGAAATGTTGAATGTTAGGGCATAGGGGTTTTCCTTGGTCAAACCCTATTTAGGTAATTAAACCAAAATGATGAAAGAATGGAATGAAACATGAAATAATAGAA
>VDFB02016931.1:0-29474 GCA_007258455.2 Sequoia sempervirens | reverse complement strand
ATAAACATAAGGCAAAACTCTCAGTTTAGCAATTTTGTCCCAGAATCCTAGTCTTACACAAAACATACTAAATCTACTCATTCTAGCTTTGCAATCCTCTCAAGGAGTCCGATTAAGCCAAAAAGAAAGAAAAAATTTACTTTTTTCTACGTTGTCATTTTGTCGAACACTTCCAATAAGGCAAGAATAACGAATCAAATCAAAAACCCTATAGCACTCTGATCCGTTGAAATTATGAGTCGTCATATACGAAAACAAAATCCACCAAAAAGTATTCCAAATAACTCCTCTCCGCCTCTAACACTAAAATTCACCTATTCGTTACCGGCTCTTTAAACCCTAGCATGAAAGATTTGTAGTAAAAACATAATATCCATGAAGTTCCGATAAAAGCATAAAATTTATGCTGTGTCATCAATAAATTTGAGATGAGATATAAGGACCATTTTGGCGGCAGACGAGATGCAGAGGCCTTCACGGCAAAATAAATCGCAAAAATTTAGATTTTTGCAGCCAAGCAAGCTCGATCCGTGGGCTTTCCTGCAACCTTTTCTCCGCTGGCTAACAAACCGCGCTATTGCTATTGGGCGATTTATGAGGCCAATCGAGGCAGATGTTTAAGTGCGTATATACAATGTATATCTCTTTGTAAATATACGGAGGCTGATATATATATTTATTCAATTTTTATAATTTTTTATATATTATATTTAATTAAAGGAAAGAGCGCCCGCCCCTTTGCATATATTCCGTAAGCATTTTGCCATCTCGGCATGATGAACGAGAATCCTGTATTTGGTTTAATTTATTTTAGATTGATTATACTCCTTACCAAAAAAACACAATTAGGAGGATCTTTTAATTTTCCTTATTAAGTGGTGTTAAAAAGTATATATAGTAATGGGTTCCATCTCACTTCTCATAGGGGCTAAAAGAGAGGTTGGGTGCTTTTTTCTCTCATTTCAAGCAAAGAAGCTTTTGAAAAAAAATTGTTAAGTGAAGGATGGTTAGGGGAGAGTGGTTTATAGTGGAGCACCCTAATTTCGCCTTTCTCAAAATTCTATATGGAAATTTCAAATCACTTATAATTTTATACAATAGTTTATTTAACAACTCACGTGCTTCTATATTTTGTTTTAGGGCCACATCATCAATATGATGTCGCATCAACATGCTTTTTGTTTAGGTATCCAAAAAAGGCCCAAAAAAAAAGTGAGACCGATAGTGGTGCACTAAGTCATGTTTTATTAGTGCACTGATGTGGCATCACATGATTTGTCAGTTTGTGTATTTTATGGATAAAAAGTGTTTTGCAATTGGCTATTAAGGTGCTTCAATACGGGACCCACTGAGGACAACTTTTATCCCCACTATTGGACCCCGCTCCACTATAGGCCCCTCTCCCCTATATGGTGATAATTTTAGTTAAAGTTGAATGGGTGATTATATAATTGTATTTAAGTATTTTTTTTATAAAATATAATTAAATTTTTAAGAAGGTTGTATGATATAAAAGAAGAGATTTCTAATCAAAAATATATGAAATTATATTTATATATTTAAACTAGACATGTATTTTGTAAAGAAGATATGTAATAGTATTTCAAAGGTAATTTTAAATGAATAAAAATCATTCAAAAATAATTTGACAAAAAAGGTTGATTATCAAATCTAAGCCCCAACTCTAATGTTGGTACATGGTTACAATGAGAAGCTTCTACTCAAATCCAAATTTTAACTATTCATATGAATGTCAAGTAATGCATAAAGTGTGGTTTGAATATTGGTGATTATTGTCTAATACATCTTAACAAGTTTAAGAAGCTTACACTTAAATTTGGAATTTTAAGCTCCTACATGAACATTAAGTAGCTTGCAAAGGATGGTTTAAACACCAATCAACTATTCTTCAAACATTTTTACAAACTATATTACACACACAGTGACAAGAGATATTTGTGATCTAAATTTGAAAGTAAATAATATAAGAGGGGTAAAAACTTGAAATTGACTATGCTATTAAAAGACTAAAAAGGGGGTTAGAAAAGCATGTCCAATATACGATTTGAGACTATAAATAGACTCTAGGAGATTGAAGAAAGGTCCCTAAACAAATTAGTTGATTCCAATGTGCTTAAATATGACAATCGATGATTGTGTGTGTGTCCATGTATGTATGTGTGTGTGTGCATGTGTATGTGAATGCATGCATGCATGTATGTATTTATGTGTGTATGTATGTATGTATGTATATGTGTGTGTGTTATGTATCTATGTACGTATGTATGCATGTAGATATATATGTGTACATACACACACGCATATATATGTGTGTGTATATGTATGCATGTATGCATGCATGCATACATGTATGTATGTATGTATACACACACACACATAGTCACCACTTTTCATGCCCAAGCATATTAGAATCAACTTTAAAAAATTAGGAACCTTTCTTCAGCCTTGCAAAGTCTATTTTTTATCTTAAATTGCATATTGGATATGTTATTTTTGCCTCTTTTTAAGTACATTTATGTATGTATGTATATATGTGTATACATATATAAATGTGTGCATATGTATACATGTGTATTATTTCAACCAAAGAAGCTTTTGAGAAAATATGTAAGGAGCATATATAGGAAGATTGAGGGAAGGATGGTTATATGGCAATCATTTTATTTAGTAGTCAATTTTGATGGTTATATTGTTGTATTTATGTATTTTTATATTAAACATATAATCAAAATTTTAAGAAGGTTGTATGATATGAAAGGGAAGATTTTAAATAAATTATCAAAAATTATGATATATAGACAAAAAAAAATGTGTTTGATAAACAAGATTAACAGTCAAATTTAGGCCCTAACTTTGATGTTGATACAACGTTACAATGAAAAGCTTCTACTCAAAACTAAATTTTAATTTATCCATATGAATTCCAAGTAACTCACAAAGTATGGTTTGAATGTGGATAGTTATTGTCTAAATCATCTTTAGAAACTTTAGAAGCTTATACTTAAATTTAGAATTTTAATCGCCTACATGAACATTAAGTAGCATGCAAAATATGGTTTAAACATCAAACAACTATTCTTCAAACATATTTACAAACTTTAAACTATATATACACATAGTGGCAACAAATATTTATGATTTAAATTTGAAAGGAAATAATATAAGAGTTGGGTTAAAAAATGGAATTGGTTGTGCTATTAAAAGACTGAAAAAGGTGAAGGTGCATGGAGATTTTCTCAAGTGTTGGGTGGGAGTGATGGTGTTGCATATGGCTACATGGCCTACCTATGATGCCTCTCTCCCTCTCCTCTCTTATCTGGCAATTGTTGGCTTCTATAGCGGTAGCTGGAGTTTTTTATGTAGGTTTTCTATTTTTTAGGGGTGTTGTTTGTTGGAATTTGGGTGCAATTGGTTGAGGGTTGTGCTACTCTCATCTTTGATCTCTCCTTTTTTTACCTTCTATTTTTTCTCTATCATTTTTTGTTGGTTTCATTTTGGGAAGGTATTGTATGACAGCTAGTGGGAGTATGGGGACCCCCCCATAATTTATTTTCAAAGATATTCTTAATTTGGTAGAATCCTTGACTTTTGGACATGAGAGATATGTTCAATTCCTCTTACATACTGCAAAGAGTCTAGATCAAAGACTTGCATGCCAAATCATATAAACCTTAACAGGTTTTTGAAGAATAGTTTAGATCATTCAATGTTGGTCATAAACCTTGAGTCAGTAGCAGATGATGTTATTTACTTGTTTGAACATGCTTTAATCTACAAGTTCATGGACCTTTGTAGTTCTCTCCAGTTTATGGATTCTTGGGCTTGCAAAAATTGGAACCTAGGAGGTGGTATGGAGATTATCTTAACTGTGAATGGATATTTTATGGTGTTTTTTTCTAGAATGGCTAATCATAACATGGTTTTTGAAGGTGGACCTTACTTTCATAATCAGGGAGGTATTTTCATCAAACAATGACATGTAGATTTCAATAGGATAGAAGAGCATCCTATTAAGATCTCGGTTTAGATATGTCTATATAGGGTTTCAATAGAATTTTGGAGACTAGATATTCTTCAATCAATCATTGTTGTGGTTGGTAAACCCTTTGGTCTATATCATCAAACCTTGGATAGAAAGGTTGCCACTCTCACTTGTATTTGTGTTGAGATAAATTTAAATAATCCTCTTCCATATTCTCTAGAAATCAAACTAGGGAATATGAGCAAGATCCAATAGATTAATTATGAAGCACTCCCCTTCCACTATCTGACATGTCATGAATATGGATACCTCCAAAGGAATTTTCCAAAGATTAAGCCCCTTCATCCCCCCTTTGAGTCACAAGATCTTAATCCAAATACAAAAGGTAAGACTACAAGTTGCTCAGATCAACCTGATGTTGATGGATTCATCCTCGTGAAAACCCACTTCAAAGGAAAGACTAGGAATCGTCCCCATAAGGGAACTTAGAAAAGTATGTTCAATATTAAATTTGATAATTTGGAGAGCTTTGAGGAATTATGTGCAATGGAGCGTGATAAAATCTAGGTCAGTCAAGCTAACAATCTTAAGGAATTAAGCTCCTTGGAAATTCCAAGTAACCCTTTTTTGGGACCTGAAGTATTGTGTTCTCCAATTCAGGTTGTTTCAGTTGCCTCGAATTTGGTTGAACTATATATTCCATAGGAAAATGAGGCTCTAACAGTAGCAGAAGATGATATTATTGAGATGAAGGATCTTCAATTGGATGCAAGTGCTCCTTTAGCTCTTACAAATTTGGGGTCTTGCTCAAAAGCTAAAGAATATGGTAAAAAGAAAGATCATCCTCTGCTTGGTTTACAACTTGGAAGAATATTAAAAAAAGGAAAAATGACAAGGTGTCAAAGGCTGGATGGAAAAGGGATCATGAGAAGGTAAAATTAATAAGGGAGTCTCTGGTTGAATATGATGTTATCAAGACACTTGATTCTCATTTTGTTACCCCTCAAAAATGATTGTAATCTCTTGTAATGTAAAGGGGTTGGGTAACTTGGCCCCCAAAAAAGTGCTACTAGAGATTTGATTCATGAGCATTCTCTTGATATCATGTTTCTTTAGGAGATAAAACTCTTAGTGAAGGAGATGAGAATACTTCCTAAAAGATTTGGAATAAGGGTCAATGCCAATGTATTGATGCTCAAGGGATGGTTGCAAATGTTGCTTTCTTATGGGATCCTTGCAAGCTCACTTTGAGATGGTGGGTAGGAAGTATAAATTATTTATCCTTGTTTTTTTCTAGCTTTGCTTCAGGAGAATCTCTTATTTTCTCAAATTTTTATGCTCCTATAGACTTTTTAGGTAAGGTGTTGTTTCGGTCCCAAATTAGATGTGTTTGGTCTCTAGCTTCAAACCTTATTTGGATTCTAGCTAGTGATTTTAATGCCATTAGTTGTATGGATGAAAAGTTAGGAGGATCTAGTCAATTGGGGCCTTCTTCCTCTTTGTTTTGGGATAATATTACTTTCCTCAATATTTTGGATGTAAAGCCAAGTAATGATCTCTTCACTTAGATCAATAGATGGTGTGATCTTGAAGCTATTTCTAAAAGACTAGACAAGTTCCTCATTTTAGATTTTTGGAGTGACAATAGTTGGACCTCTCAATCTTAAATTTTAGATTGGAAAGGTTTTGATCATTGGCCCATTAAATTTCCTTCAATGCATGATGCACCCAAGAAATATCCTTTCAAGTTTCATCTTATGTGGCTTCAAGATTCAAACTTGGTCAATGTTATAAAAAGATGGTGGTATGAAGGAAAACCTACTTTGTATTCCTTTGTAAAGAGGCTCTAATATGTTAAATATAATCTCAAAAGATGTAACAGGATTTCCTTTGGAAATATTTTCAAGATTAAAAACCAAATTAAATCCAAGTTAGAGGGAGTTACTTCTCATATCATAGACAAAGGTATTTCAGAGGCTTTGTTATGGGAAGAAAAAAAGTGGTCTAAAGAATGTCGAAATGGGAGCTTCATGAAGAAATATTTTGGAAACAAAAACCTAGAATTGATTGGCTCCATGAAGGGGATAAAATACGTCCTTTTTTCACAACTCTATCAAATGGTGTAGAAAAGGTGTCACACCTCAAATTTTGACTTGCAATTACTTTTGACTTTTACGTTAAATATAAATGGATGATTTTGATATAAATGGATGATTTTACTTCAACTGATGTTTAGATGAAATTATAATGCAATGTAAAATGTTTTAAATCTAACTATTTTTATTTTTTATTAATGATATCATGGATATTAACGAACTAACCATTTTGATGGCCTTCATTAAGTTGAATGCAAGAGCAGATTTTACCCTCCCAGATGGAGAGGGAGAGTATCACAGAAGAGAAGAGTATAGACACTGGTAAACAAACAGGTAAATGCCATTTTGGGTTAATCACACACCCACGTAGGTTTTGTGTCAAAGCCTGAGTAAGTTGACAAGTTCTACCTATGTTGTCAAAGAGTTAATACTTGTGTGGTCAGGTAGTAAAGATAGTTTGAAATTATTTTCAATCTTTGGCCTTGTTTCAAGTATTGATCGTGAGGCGATATTATGGTTTTATAATCGTCCTTATAATTTACCTATTATTGTTAAAGGTTTATTTGATTATTAATTAAAAGAATTATATATATATATATATTAATGCCAACAACCTGCATTATGGGAAGCCACAACTATTAAAAGGTATTTAACTTGCTTAAAGTGAAAATTAAATGGAAAGGGAATAAAGTCTAACAATGTTGACCTCCTTAGCCCTCATGTGGAGACTGTATACCACCACCAATAGCTATTTACATTGCATAAAAAGAGTTTATAATGCTCTTCATTAATGGCATAGTGGCATGTGAGAGAATAACTACAGTCGCATGCCTTTAAGGGCAATTGTTTGCTATTACTAGCAATCGCACCTTGGTGTGCAATGGGTACACCGAAGAGGTGTGGCAAGTCAATTAAGAAAAAATGTGGTTTATTTGTTACATACATTTGTGTAGTAGATGAGGTCAATTGGTAGGCATATTGTTCTAT
Organism: Sequoia sempervirens; assembly: GCA_007258455.2. Lineage (NCBI taxonomy): Eukaryota > Viridiplantae > Streptophyta > Pinopsida > Cupressales > Cupressaceae > Sequoia > Sequoia sempervirens. Next base: position 22,388 of record VDFB02016931.1, on the reverse strand, counting down.
TATTATTATTATTATTATTATCAATTTATTTTGTATTAACATACATATAGTTTTCTTTTTCCTAACCTATCCAAAGATCAATTAAACTATGATATTTTGTATAAATTAATTTAATTTTATCTATATAGAAATATATTATTATTAATTAAAATAATTGCATGCTTATATTTAATATTTTGTATTGTAGAATATAATATATCATAATAATTTAATCTATATATACTATTATATATAATTTAATTTGTGGGGCCAGGGGCCTAGCTCGATTGGCTTAAGCATCCTATTGCAGGCAAGTGTCAGCATCACCGGTCACACGAAAAAAGTTTACTAGATGCACTACAATTTATAGGGGATAGATACCCAAATTTATTGGTCACTTGTGAACAATTATATTGGTGGCTTTTTTTCAATATGAAGGCTTTCATTTGGAAGTTGCAAAGAACCTTTTTGTATATTTTTATAATTGTGCATAAATATTAAATGTATTGAAATTAGAAAATAATCATTTGGAAAGTGAGATTACAAATATGGTTTGTTGTTTTGCATTCTGATGGTGGATCAAGGAGTGTGATCTGAAACATTGATCCAAAAACAAACACACAGTTTAATCCAAAAGCAACAAACTCTTATAAATATGGTTTTCTTTCAAATATGAAAATTAGGAGATAATAGATAGCAAGAGTCAATTTTATCATCACTCCAAAATCACTTTAAAGTTAGCTCTACATGAAAAAAATATCAATTTAAACTTTTACTTGTACTCTAATAAATTGCTACTCTTAATTATTTTTGTTATTAAATTTAATTTAAGAATTAAATAATTAGCAATAATTGTACATATTCTATTTACAAAATTAAAGAAAATTTAAATAATTATCTTCTCAAAATTTACAATTGTTGTTATTTCATTTACCATTATATTTACTACATATACAAAATTGTACAAATTTATCTTGAATGAATTATTATATTGTTACCATTTAACAACTACGAATTTGGGTTAAACCCAACCATTAAAATATATAAGGTGTCCCTTCATATGCACGAATGTAGAGGTGGGTATGTTAGGTGGTCGGACGTAAGAAGAAAATTATGTTGAAAATGCAAATTTGGGTTTTGATAAGCGGAAACCAATAGCAGTAGGGAAACGGAAAAAAAAATGGCAGAAAATATTGAACGGTTCACATTTCTTTAATCCCCTTGTTGGGGTTGTCGGAGCTTTTCCATCGTGGATAGAGAAAATTTGCTCGACACTCTCAAATAGAGAGACACCTTCGGCATAATTAGAGGGGATCGCATGTTTGAAAATGAGTGGTATCTATTATTGGGACATAACAACAGTCGTTTTGTTTTTGGAGAGAGAAGAGTTTTTTATTTGCTAGAGCAGAGTATTCGATGAAAGGAGGCAGTTCATTATTATTGTGTTTAGAGTGCATAATATTGATAGTTGAGTTTATAAATAAGGGGATATACAAGGAAGAGCATAAGAGGACTTATGTTATGAGTAAGTTGTGGATATCTGGAAAGGTCGACATGAGTCTTAAAGTTGTGCTTAGAGAATTTGAAAGCGTAGAAGAAAATAAATATTACTGGCATGATTTCAAATTTTGTTTTCTTTCTTTTATTCCTAGTAATATAAAGATGAAGTTTCAAATTTAAAAAGATATTAGATTTTATATTGAATATATGTGAAATAATAGTGAAAGAATAGTTTGAATATACAAACCTATGAATAAAATCTTTAAATTATTTATTTAATTATGTGTAAGACAACAAAGATAGTATGAATACAAATAAGAGTTTTTATTACCCTACTAATATAAGCTGAATAGGTGGTACTAGATATCAATATTGTATGGGACTTGATAGATTCATGGCGAAGCAGAGTAGAAAACCTACATCTCAAGCTGGTGAGGATGAAGATGTTGAAGCAAATAAGCGATGTAACCATGCCAAAATTGGGCAAACAAACGTTTCCTTCAGGAAACACAAGGTGGACGTCTCTGAGTTTGTGGAGAGGGATGCAAAAAATTTAGACGAGAAGGCGGTTATAGGGATATTTCTGGGAAAACAGTTTTGTAGAAAAGAAATCGAGGAACAGGTGATGCAGCATTGGAAAATGGATCCAATCCTAAATTTTCTTACTCATGGTTTCTTTGTGGAAATTTTTAAGGTTGAATCAGAAAGAAACCAAATACTGGATTCTCGATGTTGGAAAAATGGATCTTCTTACCTCTATTTGATGAAGTGGGAGAGGAATTTCAACCCACTAGATTACCACCCAAGAAACGGCCCACTTTGGATTCGCTTATATAATTTTTTGTTTGAATATTAGTCCGATGGGTGCATTTCAAAAATAGGCAACACTTTGGGAAAAACTCTTGAAATTGATCTGAGAGAGGGCAAGTCCTTGATATACGCAAGAATCATAATTCTTTCAATCAATGTGATCCTGGAATCTATCTCCATCCAATCTAGCGCAAGAATGTGGGAGCAAGACTCAGAGGTTGAGATTCCAAAATTCTTCTGCCTAAAATGTAAAGGGAGAAGCCACAATGCAAACAAATGCAAACGCTTTCCTCCCACTAGGAGAGAGATTTGGAGGGAGAAACAAAAATCATTCTGAAAGGAAGCGCAGGAAGCTGTTGCAAGGAATGTGCATACTAGCACAATGGAACAAAATGGTCTCCAAGCCTCCTCACACATGCAAAACTGAAAAATTATTTTGGTGGAGCCCAAAGAGGATGAAGCCCAAGAGAGCCTCAAGGTGGTGTTGGCCTCCTACAATGATCTGACAACTAAACCCTTATAGCTATGATTCAGAGATTGAACATCTAAACTAAATAGCCATTTCAATCATCATGAAGGTGCATTTAACTTGTCAACCCAGGGACATGAACTTGAAATGGGTTTGCACAGTATGTGCACTAAGGATCCAAAGCAGCCATATCCATTCTACAACTAAGAAAAACATAATGCTAAAGATAAATTGCTTAGAAAGAAATAACATAAGTGTTGAACATCAACCAACAACTATGCTAAGATGAAATGCATGACAAAAACGAAAATTTTGAGCAAACAAACAGGAAACTACTATGTCTGCTTTAGTTGCAGGAACAGTCACATAATGGAATTCTAGTGGTTACAGGAACAGTTAGTGCCAAATTCTTAACTAACTACTGAACAAAAAGTAATAAATAAACTAAGGATGGCATGCTCACCAAGTGGGCCCCCTTAGATGAGTATCCTCTAAAACTAATGTAAACTCAGATGCATAGACTTATAACTTCATCTTATTCATTGGAAAATATGAATACAATAGAGTAGTGTAACTGTATTGTTGAAAACTAAGAATGCAATTACATCATCATATCATGCAACCTTTTGAGAAGGAGCATCTTACTCTTATTTATAGGAAAAGAAGCTACTAACTAAGTAAGGCGGTCTACTCCACGAATTGGGAGGACGCTATTTTAGGGAAAGCAGAGAAAGTGGAGAGGCAGTTATGCATGCATGGAATCTAGTTAGACATGCTTGCCTCAATGTAGATTTAGCACAACAGTAACACCCATATTCGCTCAACAGCAATAAAGACCATTTACAAGGCAGTTACAACTCAATTTGCATGAGGAATCTCCCGCCGTCAATAGTTTCCCTTTGTTGACCTTTGCATGACCACTTTGTTAACCGTTATGGTGAATGACCAGCTGGTAGAATCTTCTCAATATAGTGGCCTCTAATCATATCTGCATGGCAATATTAGTATGCACAATAATCGCATATTTGTAACTACCTTAAAGAACATTGATTAATCCACATGTAGAATTAACATAGATAGTCCATATAACATGTCAATGTCATTAAAGATTTGTAGAGATAAAATTAGGCCCAATGTCTATGGTTTTGAGGAAATATCAACATTCAAACATCAAGGTTCATGAAAACTTCAACAAATAGATCATAAATTCTACCAAAATTAAACCATAAACTAGACTCATCATTCCCCCCAACCTAAGGTTTTGTTGGTCCTTCAACAGGAGAAGGGTTGTTCTTCTGCTTATTCAATGCCCTAAAATTTGTAACCGCCAACTATCCTACATCAGTGTTTGTTGTGTGTGAATGAGGATCCCAATAGAACCCTTGTATGTCCAATTTGTTCCATCTTTGTCTCTCTGTAGCAATATCATAGTGGTAAAACTTGTAATTTGGCACGTGCCACATTAGGATGGGTGGCTGAAAAGTCAGTGGAAGCTAGAATCATCCTTTTGTCCTTTCAATTTGTATATCTCTATCAATTCTTTTAAGTGTTGCAGCATAGTTCTGTATGGAGTGGGACTCAACTTGTTTTAGCTCATCAGTTAGGATATTCCATCTTTGTGATAGGTATCTCTTCATAGTTTCCTATTTTGTTTTTGCCATCACCTCATATTCACTATAAATTGCTTCTATCCAAGGCATAATCCTATTACCATAGCTAGATCTAAGAAGCATTATGTGTTAATCTCTATAAATGTCCCCTGGGTTTCTTGATTCATCCCCCATGGGCAGAGGGATGTCGGATTCCATTTGCTTATAAGCCTCGTATTGTTGTCCCCAATTGATCTCATTTTGTACCGAGGACATAAATGCCCTTAATTGGACATCCCCAACATATAATAGTGGATTCCAATCATGGTCTTGAGTCACAACATAATTGTGCAAATAGAATTCACACAACAAATTCTTAATCTCATGGGAAGCAATCCGATAAGCATTGAAAAATTCAATAGGAGTCTTAATGGAAGGGTTCAAACCTGAGAAAATCCTCGCCAGCTTAAAAGAAAGATATTTCTCCTTCAAATGCAAAGCATAGACCCTTGGAGGGGCCCTACATTCTACTATATGGGGTACCAAGGCTGTCATATCATCCACCTTCTTCTTTAAAGTAGCAATTTTTGTGTCCTTGTCTTCAATCTCCTTATCTCTCTTTTGAATTTCCTTCTTCAACCTGTGTTTCTCCTCCTTCCATTCTTCTTCCCTTCTTTTCATCTCTTTCCATAAATGCATAGCTACCATGTGCATTGAAAAATCAGGGGGGTTATGTATTCCTACCAACATTTTTCCTAGCACTAATGTTTGCTCTTCATATAGTACCAGCTGCAGGGATTTAGGTTGTTCAGTCAATTCCAGCTATAGGGCCTCTTGTTCCTGTTCTTATTCATGATGTAGGAACTCTTGCTGTAGGAAATCCTGATTTTCCTCATACCCTTGATTCTCAACTTGTTTTGTAATATCAACAAGATCTTCCAGTGTTATGTTTGTTGCTTTCTCAAATATGTCCTCTTCCTCAACATTCACCTGCCCCATTGGAGCTTCTGTGTCCCCCTGTGATATTTCTCTAGACTTAGGGCTTTCCTACATAGGCATATCAAAGGTTGGCCTGACTGGTCTTGATTTCTTGGGAGGGCTTTCACGGGTTTCTTTGGCTGCAGGATGAAAGTGTCAACCTTTTGCTTCTTAGAGCTTAGTACTTCTTTTTTCTACCGGTTGCTTTTTAGCTTTTCCTTTTCTTATTTTTGCTTCTCTCTTATGTGCCCTAGTTTTCATTAGGATGCTAAGAGGAACATCATCATCAAAATTTGGAGAGGAACTTTCTTTGTCTGAGGGCTCTGTCTCAGAAGAACTAATCTCTATGGTTTGTTCAACTGTAGGAGGGTTGCACTAGAGCCTGCACCAAAGGTTGAAGCACCAAGAGTGGCTTTAGATATGCTCAATCTCTTGCTAGACCTACGAGGTTGAGGTAAAACCCTAGGTTGCAAATGCTCTGATCTAATTTGATCAATATTTACGAATTCTTGCTAAGTCATCTCAGATACATCATGCAAAGACTTCTCAACTAACAATTTAATCAAACAATGGTGGGAAACGGAATTGTCCCTACCTTTTTGAGTCTCAGTTGCCATGATTGAAAGGTGGTAAAGCACATTTGGCACATTCATCCTCCTCTCGTGCCTCATGTGATTCAAGATTTTAAAGTGCACAAAATGTAGATTCAACTAGCGTCCTTCATAGGTAATATATTTTATAACATAAACAACTACTTCCTTCCATGGCTTGGGTAGAGAGGTTCTTTTTGCACCTTGTCCATCCACGCTAAGTGGAGGGTCACCAGGTTTTGTAAATTTGGCCCTAGCTAACCTGGCATCTCTAGAAGCAGGGTAATTTTTACCGTCGGCAGGCAACCCTATAACCTCCGCAATTCTTTCTTCAGTAGCCAATACTTCCATCCCTTTTACCGTGGCTTTTCCCTCAAACAATGTCTTGGAAAATTCTAATGCAATGTCTTCATTAAAACCATTCAGCTTTAGGAAATAATTTAACCAGCTGCAGTTTCTAATAGCAGCGGCGATTGGTGTCACCTCACACATACGAGCTATCATCTCACTCAGAATTCAAATTGGCTCGATTTAAACTTTGTTGACGTAGACTAGCATGTATTGACATGTGGGAAAAGTACTCACATCTTCCCCCCAACCTAAATTTGAGCATGTGTCCTCACATGCGAGGTGGTAAGGATGATTTGATAGGGCAGGGAATAATGACATGCTATGGTGAATGTCCATATTAATTCACAACAATTAAATGAATGCACTAAATAAAATTAAGAGATAGCAATTAATGCGCACATACCTAGATTCATGGAATATTCATTGCAAAGATTGTGGAGAAAGTATTGGTCGCCTTTTGAGAAATAAGTTGAGCAATTAATGAAAATGAGGTGGAATGAGGTGAAGTGGAATGAAGTGAAGTGATGGAAGAGAGAGAAAGGTGGAGGTGGATGGGTGGATGGGTGAATAAGTGGACTCCAACAGGAGTGGAAGTCTTTATTATGACAAGTACATACCTTAATTAGCCAGAAGGAGGAACACTAGGTCCACTTCCCTTGGTTGCAGGAAGCTCAAGTGTTGCATGTTGAGTGAATTGTTGTAGGAACTCCTCTTTGGAAGTTGGCTTGTGATACAATTTGAGGCGATGACCATTGACAAGCAGCTTAAATCTAACTGGGTCAATAGTAGTGAGCTAAAAAACACCATTGGGGTATACTTCAACAACCTCATATGGTCCTAGCCATCTTGTCTGCAAATTTCCTGCATTATCCTGATATCTTGAATCATAGAGCAAGGCCCAATCTCCTAGTTGGAATTTCTTGTCCTTGATGAATTTATCATGCCACCTGATTCTCTGATTCTACACTACCTCTGTGTGATGCAAGGTTGCTCTCCTCATCTCATCCAAAGCATTCAGTTGCATGATTCTTTCTCTTTGTGACTCAGAGATATCCATCCCCAAGTCTACTGCAGTCATAAGAGTCTTATGTTCAAATTCAATGGGCATCATAGTCGTCTTTCCATACAACAACTCAAATGGAGTGAAGCCTATAGTTTTCTTCCAGGTAGTTCTATAGGCCCAAACAGCTTCCAACAACCTGTTTGTCCAATATTTTTTTATGAACAACCACTGTTTTGGTCAGGATGGCTTCAATCTCCTTGTTAGTCACCTCAACTTGGCCATTGGCCTAGGGGTGATAAGAAGTAGACTTCCTCTGTCTTATGTTGTACTCATTGACCAATACTGCAACAAGGGTTGATGTGAATTGAGCCCCTTGATATGTTACTATCTCTTGGAACTCCATACCTTGTGAAAATCTCCTCGTAAAGAAATTTAGCAACCTTATTGTCTCTTGCATGCTTCATGGCCTTAACTTCTACCCACTTGGTTACATAATCAATGCAAACTAAGATATAAGACTTACCATTTAATGGAGGGTTAATAGGTCCTACAAAATCTAGTCCCCATTTGTCAAATGGAGTGATTACTACTTGAGGGCAAAGTGGCATCTCATCAGATTTGGTTGGTCTGCCCATCCTTTGGCATCGATCACATTTTCTTGTATACCTTCTTGCATCCTTGTGAAGTGTTGGCCAGTAATATCCTGTGTTCAAAATCTTCATTGTTGTCCTCTTGGCTACAAAATGTCCTCCACATGGTTCGTTGTGGCATGCATACAAAATATCATATGTCTCATCTTCCCTCACACATCTCCTCATGACATGATCTGGTCTAGTATAAAAAAAACATCCAACAATCCATGAAAAAGGAAAAGATTTTTCAATGAGCACCCTTCTCTCTTTTGGATAGAAGTGGGGAGGAACTCTCCTTATGACTAGATAGTTAGCTATGTCAGCATACTAGGGTGTTTGCACATTGATGGAGAATAGATGCTCGTCAGGAAAAGAGTCATCTATGACCTGATTGTCTTCTAATGTAGTTGTCCTTGAAAGAAAATCTACAACAACATTAGCCTTCCCTGGTTTATCTACAATGGTTATGTCAAACTCCTGCATCAACAACAACCATCTTGCTAGCCTACTAGAGATCAAAGGTTTATTCATGAGATATCTAATGGCTGCATGATCGGTGTGCACAAAGATTTGGTAACCCATTATGTAATGTCTGAATTTGTTCAGGGCATAGATCACTGCCAACATTTCTTTTTTTGTCACTATATAGTTGAATTTAGCTCCTTACAAGTTATTGCTGACAAAATAAATCGCATTTTCAATGGCTCCTTCTTTCTGTCCTAAAACTGCTCCTATAGCATAGTTTGATGCATCTATATGGATGTGGAAAGGAAGCTCCCAATTAGGTCCTTTAAATACATGAGCATGAGTCAAAGCTACCTTCAAATCAGAAAATACTTCCTCACAATCCTGTCCATTGAAATTTAGCATCTTTGGTGAGAAGAGTATACAATGGTGTTGCTATTTTGCTAAAATCCTTGATGAATCACCTATAGTAGCCTACATGTCCTAAGAAACTCCTAACATCTTTTTGTTTTGTAGGTGTGGGGAGATTTGTGATCACCTCAGTCTTTGTAGGATCTACTTGAATTCCTTTGTGAGAGATGTAGTGTCCAAGAACTGCACCTTCCTGCATCATCATAAAACACTTTTCACTATTTAGAGATATATTGTGATCTTCACATCTTTGTAAGACTCTCCTGAAATTCTCCAATGCTTCATTGAAATCAGCACCATAGGTGGTAAAGTCATCCATGTAAATTTTCATGCAATCAAGAGAGATGTTTGAAAATATGCTAATCACTGTCCTTTGAAAAGTTTCAGGTGCATTGCATAAGCCAAATGGAAGTACCAAGTAGGCATAGGTCCCTAATGGATAGGAAAAGGTGGTCTTCTCCTGGTCCTTAGGTGCAATTTGGATCTGGTTGTAGCCGTTGAATCCGTCTAGAAAAGAAAAGTATTGCTTTCCTGCAAGTGAGTTCAAAACTTGATCTATGAAGGGTAAAGGAAGATGGTCCTTCTTAGTGGTAGCACTAAGTTCCCTGCAATCAACACAAACTCATCATTTCCCTCCTTTTTTGGGCACAATCACCAATGGAGACACCCACTGGCTATCTGAAATGGGGTAGATAAATCCCACATCTAACAATTTTTGTAGCTCTCCTTTTACAATTTCTCTTAGTGCAGGGTTAATTCTTCTTTGTGGCTATCTAACTGGGGTGCAATCATATCTTATGTAAATTCTATGAGTGCAAAGCTTAGGGTCCAATCCCTTCACATCATGATAGTCCTATGCAAATGCATGCCGGTGGGTCCTCAATAAGTTTGCCAACAATTGTTGTTCTTCATTCAGTTTGTTGTTAACAATCAAATATTTTCCTTCTGACACCTGCACTTGTGTAGTTAACTCTATCATAGCTGCTTCATTAATACATGGTACCTTGAGTTCATATGGCAGCAATGTATGGGACATACCTATTGCTGCAAAAAGTTTGGCTACAGGAAGAGTGGCTACAGGAAGAATGTTTGCAGGAAGAGCGACTACAGGAAGAGCAGACATAAGTGTCCTAACTGGATTATCAGAATGAGAAGATGATGCTTCCTCAACTTCACAATGATTCTGAATGATGTTAGCCAATACTTCATCTTCATTTTGAAGCTGCATGAAAGAGCTTCTACCTAACATCATAAGCTGTGCCACAGAATTAACTTCCTCGGCCTCTTCACCAACATGTGGCCATACAGGATTATCCTCATAATGGGATGGCTAAGCAGGAGGATAAAGAACAAAATTTTTGGTGCTCTTCCCAGTAAAAATGGTCATGTCTCATGTCTTGCATCCAATATATGCATTTGTTGTTGCTAACCATGTCCTTCCAAGAATAATAGGGTACCCATCGAGTGTGGCTTTAAGAGAAAGAATCATGAAATCTCCTAGGTACTCCCATGAGTCTAGAGTTACCACGAGGTCCTCCACTACACCATCAAGTTTAACGGTTGAACTATCAGCAAGCTACATAACAGTAGGAGTAGGTCTCATACTTGCAACATTTAGTTGTTGTGGGATATCCTTGGTCATTAAATTTATTGTTGCTCCCAAGTCAATCAAAGCATTATTTATTTGGATCCCATTTATAACAAATCCTACCACAGGACTACCTAGGTCATTGTACTTAGGGACAGTCACTTTCCCAAGCATGATGTCAGCTAGTTGCCCCACCATATGAACTGTAGTGGGGTCTTTCTTCTTCCTGCCTAGCTTCTTAAGGCATGCTTCCTTAATTGCCCTGCTATAGATTGGAACATCTTTTATGGCATAAAATAGGGGTATCTGGACACATATATGCTTCAGATGTCCTATAATTTCAAAATTTGTGTCCTCCTTTTCTTCCTTTTCCTGCATAGTTTCCAACCTTTGAGGAAATGGGGGTGTTTCAATCTGCTTGACTGGAACCAGTTCAAGATTCTTAGGTGCACTGGGCTGAATGGGGGCTTTAAGAGGCTCCTCTTCTTCCACAGGAAGCTCAGTGATAATGGGTGTGGAAGGAGTTAGTATAGTAGTTCCTAAACGCAAGTGGATGTCACTTACACTCACAACATATGCAGGGAATTAATTTGGATCAACAAAGTATACTGGTTGCTGCTGTGGTTTGTTATTTGGATTGGGTGTGGGCTAAGTTGGTGGCTGGGTAGGTTTAGGTGCATTTGAACTTGAACTAGCAGAAGGAGGCATTATAGCAGGTTGTTGGGGCTGAGAAGGTGGATGCATGTAACTAGTTGTCTAGGTTAGTCATTATTGTCCTCCCCTCCATTGATTTGTTTGTTGCCAATTTCCTGGGGGTGGCTGCCAATTTCCTTGAAACTGTTGCCAATTCCCTTGAGTTTGCTGCCATTGGGGTGGAGAGTTTTGATGATTAGGCCAGGTATTTGGAGGGTTACTCCAAGGTTGTGGTGGATATCCTCCATAGTTGGATGGATATGGGGGTTTCCATTGGTTACCAAATGAATAAGAATTGAAATATGGCCTAGCAAAAGAGAGTGGATCTAGTGGCATACTTTGTTTTGGAGCCCATGGCCTCCTTTGTGCAACATAGTATACTTGACCTTGTTCAATCTGAATTGGCTTGAACTCAGGTGAAATCTGCTTGCTGTCAATATTAGCTATCATCTTGCATCTGCAGTCCTTCTTTTGTCTGCAATGGGGGCAATACTCTGCCAAGGTTGCCTCTGCCTCTTGTTTCTTCTTGGCCTAAAGTCTATCCAACTGAGTAGCTAGATTGTTTATGATGTCTTGCTTGAAGTCTACTAACAAATGAGTAATCTCCATTCTTGAAACTCCACTGATAGATGACTTACCCATAAAATATTGGTAAGCTCTCCCTTTCTTTGAAGTTGCCCTAGAGTAGTTTTGGCATATCCTCTTGATATCCTCTCAAGGAACTTGGCAGATATCTCCTCCTCCCATCATGTCCAAGGCATCAGTGCAATTGTCATTAATTCCTCTCAGGAAAAGTAGCTTTTGTGAGTCTTCATTGAGTGTATGGTGTGGAGATTTCTGTAGGAAAAATAGAAACCTTGCAATGTAATCCTCCAGGCTCTCATCTTCCTTTTGCTGCATCCTAAAAATGCCATCTCCTCTCATGTCACTACCTCTACAATACTCCTTGTATTTCTCAAGGAATTTTGTCTTCATGTCATCCTATGTCTCCATAGTATCTCTTCCTAGGCTCATGAACCATCTTAATGCAACTTCTTTCAAAGTGGTAGGGAATAGCTTGAGCCTATGGGCATCGGTGGTATAGTCATAACTCCTACAGAGTATGTCAAACTCGAACAAGAAGGTATCAGGATCTTCTATGACAAGTCCATAAAAATTAGGAAGGACGTTGTCTACTTTATTCTAATGAGCAATGGGGAAAGGAAAAGTCGGTTGGCTAGGTTTGTTTCTATTTGCATCACCCATGCCTGCTTGATGTAGTTCCAAAGCAAAGGGATTCTCAAATAGATTTTGATCTTCAGAGAAAACTTTAGAGCTAGTCAGATCAGGAAATGCATCAGCAAATGGGTGTGGATATTCTTCTTCTTCTTCTTCTCTTGGCAGGTTTTGATATTCAACTAGCTGGAATGGATCAAGATTGTTAGGAAGGAATCTCCCATAAGCATTTCTTCTCCTTCCTCTATGCATGCGGTATCAATTCACTATCAGCCAGCTCACACAAGGAATTGGTAAAGAATAAGGGGGTCATTACTTCCTAAATGAAGAGTATACTAAGAACAAACTTTCATAAATACTACAACAATAAAGCTATCAATGACTCCAAAGAACTCCCTGGTTTGACACCATCTCCGACAATGGCGCCAAAAATATTGGCCTCCTACAATGATCTAACAAATAAGCCCTTACACCTATGATTCAGAGATTGGACATCTAAACTAAATAGCCATTTCAATCATCATGAAGGTGCATTTAACTTGTCAACCCAGGGACGTGAACTTGAAATGGGTCAGTACAGTATGTGCACTAAGGATCCAAAGTAGCCATATTCATTCTACAACTAAGAAAAACATAATGCTGAAGATAAATTGCTTAGAAAGAAATAACATAAGTGTTGAACATCAACCAACAACTATGCTAAGTTGAAATGCATGACAAAATGAAAATATGAACAAACAAACAAGAAACTACTCTGTCTGCTTTGGCTGCAGGAACAGTCACAGAATGGAATTCTAGTGGCTACAGGAATAGTCAGTTCTAGATTCTTAACTAATTACTGAACAAAAATTAATAACTAAACTATACTAAACTAAAGGATGGAATGCTCACCAAGTGCCCCCCTTGGATGAGTATCCTTTAAAACTAATGTAAACTCAGATGCACAGACTTATAACTTCATCTTATTCATTGGAAAACATGAGTACAATAGAGCAGTGTAAATGTATTGTTGAAAACTAAGAATGCAAGTACATCAACAGATCGCGCAACCTTCTGAGAAGGAGCATCCGACTCTTATTTATAGGAAAAGAAGCTACTAACTAAGTAAGGCAGTCAACTCCACGAATTGGGAGAACGCCATTTTAGGGAAAGCAGAGAAAGTGGAGAGGCGGTTATGCATGCATGGAATCTGGTCAGATGTGCTTGCCTCAATGTAGATTTAGCACAACAATAATGCCTATATTCACTCAACATCAATAAAGACCATTTACAAGGTGGTTACAACTTGATTTGCATGAGGAATCTCTCGCCATCGATAGTCTTCCCTTCGTTGACCTTTGCATGACCACTTTGTTAACTGTTGTGGTGAACGACCAGCAGGTGGAATCTTCTCAATTTAGTGGCCTCTAATCATATTTGCATGGCAATATTAGTATGCATAATAATCACATATGTGTAACTATCTTAAAGAACATTCATTAATCCACATGTAGAATTAACACATATAGTCCATATAGCATGTCAATGTCATTAAAGATTTGCATAGATAAAATTAGGACCAACGTCTATGGTTTTGAGGAAATATCAACATTCAAACATTAAGGTTCATGAAAACTTCAACAAATAGATCATAAATTCTACCAAAATTAGACCATAAACTAGACTCATGAGGTGGCATGCCACATCTTGAAGAAGGTGAAATTGGGGATTGGGGGGAAGATCATCAATCTCCTCTAAAACTGCTAGAATGGTACTCCAACGAGGCTTCAGAGTTTTTTGAATTGTCTGGCCAAGAGATAGATGAAGATCTAGACATAACCAAAAAAAGGAGGATAAGACAAATAGTGAAGAAGGCGCCCTCAGGAAAGGTTGGAAGGAAATCTCTTAAACAAAAGCGAGAGGAAGAAGACCTAAAAGGTGATCAACCATCTCTTAGATCCTATATGACTCAGTCCAAGGGAGAAAATGCCTCCCTTGGGGAGAGATGAGAATCCTCTCATGGAATGTTAGGGGCATAAATGCCCCTAACAAAAGGCAACTGGTGAAACACCAGTTGGAATGTCAGAACCCTGACATCATTCTTTTTCAGGAAACAAAACTAGAAGGTGGTGAAGCCCTTGCATTTGTCAAGTCCTACAGAATTTGGGAAGGTCATTTTATGGATGCACTGGGTGCTTCTAGTGGGCTTGGAGTTCTCTAGTGCCCTAGGCAAGTAAAGGTATCTCTTTTGAATTCAAATGAACACTGGTTGAAATTGGAGGTACAAATGTCTAGACTCTTACTAAGTATGAAATACACAATGTCTATGGCCCAAATAAATTTGAAGATAAAAAATTGTTATGGAATATCATTTCAAACAATCTGGGAAAGTCAAAGGTGGTGGTGGGTGGTGATTTTAATGCTATAATGGATCTAAAAGAGAAAAAAGGTGGTTTTAGAAAAATCATACAATCTCAAAAAGATTTCATGAAATTCATTGAAGAAAATAATCTCATTGATATAAAAACATCAAATGGCATTTATACTTGGAATAATAGGAGGGATTTCAATAACATCATTGAAAGGCTTGATGAATTTTTATTGTCTAAAGATTCGCTGTAGGGAAACCTTCTTCCAGTAGCCTCAATTTGGCAAATAATAATCTCATATCACTTCCCAATCGTCTTAATAATTAAGGAAGATTCAAAGGCCCCCAAAAGTCAATTTAAGTTTGAGAAAATGTGGATGTGTGCTTCAAATCTTCCATACCTCCTCCGCCAATGGTGGTTAGAGCCGTTTCTAGTGGAAGGCTCTAATATTTTTGTTTTCCAGAAGAAATTGCAAAGAATGAAGGACAGACTCAGAGCCTAGAACAAATCGTCTTTCAAAAATATAGTTTAAGAAAAGGATCGTGTAGAGGAAGAGTTATCAGCACTGGGGGAAATCATTATAAATCAGGGAATGAAAAATTCTAAATTCGAAAAGGAAAAACTCCTAATAGTAGAATATAATGAATTACTTCAGCATGAGGAAATCTATTAGCGATCAAAATTGAGGGATACTTGGTTGGCAGAGGGCGACCTCAATACAATTTTTTTTCACAACTCGACCAAAGTTAAGCGCAGTTGGAATCGGATCATCCAAACCTTAGATGGTTTGGGGGGTTGGCTCACCAAAGAGGAAGACATTCAAAAAGTAGGGGTTGAATATTTTTTCTCTTTACTGGGTGGAGTAAATTAAGTTGAACTCTTCATCTTGGATACAATATGGGATTTAGCTTCGTTGGTCTCACAGGAGGACAAAAAAATGTTGTATGGTAAAATAAGTGTGGAGGAAGTGAAAGAGGCACTTTTTCAAATGAATCCAAATAAAGCTCTCAGCCTTGATGGTTTCAACGCTTTTTTCTACCAAGTTTGTTGGGATTTCATGGGTGTGGAAATCCACGGGGTGGTGGAAGAATCAAGAAAAAAGAGGACAATTTTGAAAGATTTAAATAATACAAACATTGCTCTAATCCCAAAGTGAGAAAATAGTGAATCCTTTGCTGACTATAGATCCATTGCGTTGTGTAATACAATCTATAAGATCATAACAAAAGTGATTGCAAATTGGTTGAAGCTAATTCTACCAAGATTAATCTCGTAGGAACAAAGTGGGTTTGTCTCGAGAAGAAATATTTTAGATAGTATTGTGGTGGCACATGATATCTTTCACTCTTTGAAGCATTCCAACACTCAAGGTATGGCAGTTAAAATAGACATGAACAAAGCCTACGACATAGTTAGTTGGCAATTTTTGATGGGAGTATTGAAGAAATTTGGTTTTTGTGAAGAGTGGTTAGGGTGGATCTTCAGCTGTATCTCAACCTTGAGATATTCAATCTTAATAAATGGTGCTCCATGTGGTTTTTTCCAAGGTGATAAAGGTCTACGTCAGGGTGACCCAATTTCTCCATTCTTATATATCTTTTTGGCGAAGGTGCTGAGTTTCCAAATCTTTAAGGCAAAAGCTTGAGGAAGGTGGCAGGATATTAGTGTGACAAACTCACTGCTGGCAATCACGCACCAACTCTTTGCGGATGACACCTTTTTGTTTGGGGGGAAACTTTGGATGAAGCCTTCACCATGAAGGAAGTCCTACAGAGATTTTGTTATCAAGTGGGCCAACAGATAAACGGTGATAAAACAAATATCTTATTTTTCAATACTCCTAGAAGGTTGATGCTTAGCATATCGGGTATATTGGGCTTCAAAATTGGTAAAATGCCATCAAAATATTTGGGCATACTGCTATTGGTCGGGCAATTGAAGTTCAACCATTGGGAAGAAACGGTTAACAGATGTAGTGCACGGATTGAAAGTTGGAAGGGGAGATGGCTAACCCTAGCGGGCAGGTTAACGATGGTCAAAGTAGTTCTGGCTTCTATTCTGATATATATGTTGTCATGCCTTGAAGCCTTGAATAAAACTATAAGATGCCTAACAAGTGTACATAGGAAAATGCTTTGGGATGGCTCGCAGGAGAAAAAATGCATTCCACTGCTTGCTTGGGAGGTCTTGACAAAATCTAAGGAGAATGGGGGAGTAGCTATTAAGGATATAAGAGTTCACAATAGGGCCCTTGGAACAAGACTAGTCTAGCGGGTATTCAAATGCTCAAAAGCACTATGGAGCAGAATAATCAGAGCAAAGTATTTGGACTCTTAGGAGCCTGAAATAATTCTCACCATAGAAAACCCACCAAGAGGCACAACTATTTGGAACTTCATGTTAAACTCAAGGGATCTGGTATGTGATCATCTCTCATGGCATATAGGTGATGGGAGGAAAGCATCCTTTTGGGATGAGTCTTGGAACACATATCCTGCACTATGTGACTTCCCAAATTTAGTTGTTGCAATCAATCCTTCCAAGAGCATGTATGGTGAGGCACTTAGAGGCTATCTAAATATCTGGCAAGTTGAAGGAAGGTGGAGGTGGTCTTGGAAATCCTTTGATTTCCTGTAGGCCCATCTGAGGGAGGCATTGATGAAGGAGCTATCACAAAGGAGTTTCTTTATCTTTGTATCACCAGACACGATTCTCTAGAGTGTTGCTAATTCTAGCGAATATTCAATCAAGAACAGGTACAAGCTGTTAAAACAAGAAATAGAGCAATCTGCCTGGCCTAACTGGTTATGTTGGGGGCAATATGTTCTACCCAAGGCTGGAGCTTTTTCCTAGGTTGCTCTTCATGGGTGCATTCTCACTGGAGACAGGCTGTGCAAAATAGGTATCCATGGTTCGCACTGGTGTGTGCTTTGTAAACAACACACTGAAGATGTTCAACACCTTATGCTTCAATGCACGATAACTCAAGAGGTTTGGTGGCATTTATGTGGCATGGTAGATTTGGTGGTTCCCTTTCCAAAAAATCTTAGATCTCTTTTTGATTCATGGCCAAATGTTAATGAAGGCTCAACATTAGGGGGCCTGTAGAATGAAATTTTGGTGATGGTTATCTTGCAAATTTGGAAAGAGAGAAATGCCAAAATTTTCAAGGAAAATTCTTCTTCTTTAGAGCGCTTTATGTTCAAAATAGAAGCAGGGATAAGTGAGCACCTTAATGGCCAATTGAAAAAACATGGCTATAAATATTTCTCTTCCTGGGACAAATGGATGGTTCAGCGATGGAGGTCAGTCAATCCACCAAGTGGTCTGCTTTGCAGAAACAAAGGGGCTAGGTTGTGGGAAAAATGGGTCTTGCCCTTGAAAGGCAGGCTGAAATTATGTTTTGATGGGGCCTCGCAAGGAAACCTGGGCCCTTTGGGTGCAAGCTTCATAGTTTAAAACGAGCAAGGGAAGGTGTTGGTCGCAACCTCAATCAAATTACCATGGGGTATGAATAATATTGCAGAGTGTGCAGCCTTGTTGGAAGGTGTAAACTTCTGCTTACTAAAAGGCTAGCATTGCGTTGACGTGGAGGGCGATTCACAAATTGTCATAAGGGCAGTAGGTTCAAACCATGTGCCCAGTTGCCGCCTAAAAATGTGGGTGGAAGAAATCCATGTGGCACTCGATAAGTTACAAGAATATAGTCTGACACACATATATAGAGAAGCTAATAATGTCGCAGATCTCCTTTCAAAGCATGAAATCAATCAATCAGAGGAAAGGATCATCTTGGCAGATACGAGTTGTTGGCATGGGCTGGAGGATATCTTAAAAGCTGACATCTCTCTACCTCATAATGGGTAGCTTCGTCATTGTTGTTCCGGTTAGGTATGGTAGTATGATTGTATTTATTCTAATTTCAATCTTTGTGGTGTATCGTAGAAACTTGTGGCGTCTCCCATTTGGTCGTTGTTCTTAATGAATCTCAAAGCAAAAAGCAAGCAAATCCCTACGGTGATGTTGGTCCTTGGTTGATCCTTAGTGGGCATCGTCAAGAACTGGGTGTTGGGTCCATCTCAATGTTGGAGGCTTGGTCTATTGCTTAGCATTCTTGTTTTTTTGTTGGTTTATAGGTTGTTTCTTGGGGTTGTTCGGGGCAGGTTTCCAAATGGTGGGTAGTATCAACATGGTTCTTGTAATTGGTAGGTTTCATTTCTGTATCTTGGCTTTTCAATTAATGAATGAGTGCCACCCTCACTGGTGGAAATTTTCCCAAAAAAAATAAAATTGAATAAGATATTCTAATTCACTCATGAAAATAAATAGAAAACTGTAAAAATGTACTTTTTCTTGCATAAATAAATAGATAATATGTTGTACATTGATTAGCATTTTAAAACGTGTTCTTGAATGAAGATGAAGGAAAAACATAGAAAAAATAAAAAATATTTATGAAGAAGTTATTTTGATATTAGTGAATAAAACTCTTATTTACCCGTGTTATGAGTTGTTAAGAGCTCAAGTGATAGATAAAGAGTCATGAGTCAATATTATTATCTAAATGTACTATAACTTGTAAAAGAGTTTTAAAAGTCTTTAGTTTGAAACATAAGAGAATATACACTCTTGAAATAATTGCAAAAACATATGAACATGTGGCAGTAGCCAGGATCCAAGAAGTTGCAAGTATGCAATATGGATGTTCATTGTCAGGAGATTTTTTTCTATAACCTTGTAGACATGTAAAAATGACCTAACACTTATCACACATCTTGAATGACATTTTCTCATCATCGATATCATTATCACTTAATATCACTGCATTTCGCATCAATTACATCAAAAACCCTAATTTCCTCTATTAATTGAATAATAATACATTATTTAATTAATTCACTTTTTCATCATTTTTGACTAATTAAATAAATATAATTTATTTAATAAAGTCCTAATATAACTTTATTCCTCAGGATTAATTAAATAACATCAATTATTTAATTACGTCACTAATTCACTTTATTCCCCTAAATCAATTAAATTATTAAAACATAATAGTTTAATTATATCACTTTCCCCTAAACATGAATAATTGAATAAATTATTCAAAACATCATAAAAAAGGCCAAAACAAACAAATACAACTTTGTTTGCAAAAGTCAAAAACATGATTTGCACGTTCAACTCCAAAAAATTTAATTAATTAAATCAATTAATTAATTATCCTCACCCACTTTTATGATTGAGCAAATTACAATCCCTCGATTGCTCGATTTGATTGGCTAACTCATCCATCTATTCCTGAATGATTCATTTATTCTTTAAATCCATAGATTATTCAATCTATTTCCTCAATCACACTGAACAATCAAATCGATTTCTTTAATCACACCGATTACGTAATAAAAATACATTGATTATTCCCATCTAAATCCTCTCAACGGTTTTGAACTATTGATCGGGATATTCTACTACGCGATCTCAAGCGTTCATTTTGAAACACAAAATCTATATAACAACCTCATTTCTTCTTAAAAATGATTAGAGAATCAACATATTTTACACAATGAAGTAATGTTGAAATCATAATTAATTTCTTGAGAACTTCAACACATATCTTCGATCAACACACAAAATTTGGAGCTTTGGCTACACACAAATGAAGGCTTTGCATTGATACAATGAACAATCCAACATCTTTGCAAATATACTTTGACACAGGATGGTAACACTATGTTTGTGAATTCATTTTATGTCTTTTGATTGCATTATTTGAGTTTGTTCTTCATAGCTTCATTTCGTGAGTAATGGGCATGAATCATCTTTTTGTTTGAATTAGATTGGTTTCCACTCATTCATTATGATCTTATTGCATCCCTCGATTTCCCCCTTACACAAACCTTAGTCATTTACCAACTATAGAATGTGTAGACACCGAAATCTGGTTTTAAGCCTGCGACTTTCATATTCTTCATAATTCGTATTCTTCATGGTCATGATTAAATAATGTCAATTATTTAATTATTCTCTATAGTCTTCATTTCTATCTATTAATTAAATAATCTCAATTATTTAATTAATTCACATTTTCTTTATTCTATCTGATTAATTAAATAAACGCTTTTTATTTAATTATGCTACTAATTAACCTTATCTTTCTTGTTAAATTAAATAAATTCTTATTTAATTTACTCTTTATCATATTTCAACTATAATTAAATAAATTCTTTATTTATTTAATTATTCATTTAAATCCCTTCATCACTTAATTAAATAAATTTTATTTATTTAATTATTCTTCAAATATCAAATCTTGAATTAAATGAATTCTTTAATTCATTAAATTCATTTTAATGCATTCCTCTATATTTAGATAATTATGTGAGTTATCTAAGTATTCACTTTTACTCAACTCACATCTATTTTAATCGCCGCTTAACTCTTTGATTTGATGTCTCGAGTATTTTCTCGAAAAGTAATCTCTTCACGATTGGTCAATCAGTCTTCTAACTCATTTTATGTATATGCGATTAATTAAATATTCTTATTTAATTAATTAAACTCCCTCGTAGATGCATTCAACAAGCGCTTTTGCTTTTAACTAATCTTCATTCTCATGCAAGATATTTCTTCGCTGACACGAATCAAGATTAAATCATTCATTTAATCTTTTAATCTTTATTTAATTTGTATCACTCATGTTGACTACTACCGCTTACATAATGTATGTCTAATCACCGATCTCAACTGCCTGTTGATCTTTCTCGATCTTGGTCTCATTGCTCAATAATCAATTTTCTATAAATTGATTTGTCATTCTTCATTCCAATCTCTCTCGCGAAATCTTATGACTTTTGAGAGCACTCAATCTTGAATCTTCGATGTTTTGCTAATCACTATCTTAGGCTATACTTGCATGAACTTATGGAAAATCTGAGGGCAATTATACTACACAAGAAAAATGGAGAAGGGCAATCGAGATGAATCATGGAAATACGTTTGAAATTGGTGAGATTGTTTCAGTTTGTTCACGTTTTTACTTTCCTTTGTTCTTTGTTTCTTAGCATTAGATTTGCATTTAGATGTGTATTGCATTTTTGCTCTAATCTTTGTCTTTGTGCACTTTCTTGGCGTTACATTTGGTGAACCCGACGTGAAGACACCATCTTCGCGAATCCATAGATCTTTTATTTTTGGTTTTTGCAAGTTTTTCGTACGGAACGACGCATCAGTTTGACGAAGCAACGCAATTGAATTCCTGAACCGCATCTGAAAAAAGAAACGACGCATTTGAAAATCTACAACGCATTTGAAATTTCCTGAACCGCAATTGACTGGTGAATACCGAGCCGCAATTGAAGAAGAAACGACGCATTTGACTGGTAACATAGTGATGCAATTGACTAGTAAAACTTTATTTCTGTTTTCAGAAATCTGAAATTTTCAATTGATTTGTGTGTTACTAATATCTTATTTTCAGCGTGTGGCCTTTTGGAGTTAACAAGCTTTTGCAAGACGATTGACGAAGACGATATTGAAAACTACTAACGAGTTTTTTTCAGGATGATTGTCGAAGACCCTAGTTAATTTTGAAACAGATTGTTTAGTAGTGTAGCAAATCTTTCATTTGGATTAAAATTAACAAGTGTCTACTGTGTTTGGTGTGAAAGCACAAGTTTAGTTACCCTCACGACTTGGTACATCGAAGTATCCTCTCCCCTTGCGCATCCGTGCGATCCTGGGTGTAAGAGAAATGGTTACCAACTC
>VDFB02016930.1:0-20368 GCA_007258455.2 Sequoia sempervirens | reverse complement strand
TTTTGAAAATAGGAAAAACAGATTTTGAAGGGATCCGTAACCCTTTACAACAAGAAAAGCCAGGCTGCAGAAAGGACAGCCTGCAACCACCAAAAGACCAGCACCCAAACAAGAACCATCAAGAGTTACAATTAGCACTTTTCTTGTGGGAGCGAAGAGTCATATCGAAAGGCGGCCGTAAAGATTTATCTTTTTTACCCTTAACAGTAATCCATCCTTCTTCCACCTGCGAAGCCATACTAAGCCACCCCGTCTTTATATTTTCATGAGGAGAAAAGCCAGCAACCAAGCACTTAGGATTGTCCTCATGACTACTTTGTGAAGATTGAGACTTATCAGTGAAGCTGTCGGGATGACCAGCCAAGGCACTATCATCCGGAGGGGCAGCCAAAGGTGCAATAGGGGTTGTCTTAACAACCTCACCAGAAGAGACGACCGGAGGGGGGGTTCCAAGGTCCAGTGGTTCCGAAGCAACCACCTCAGAAAAACTCTTATTTTGATCAGCAATCTTCTCAACAGTATAATGTTGTTGAGAAGCCCCTTTCCACCAAGTAGATGACTTAGTATTTTTTTCAAAACCACAATGTGCAGCAGCGTGTCCGGTTTTGAAGCATCTCCTACACCGGAAAGGAATTCCTTCATAATCCAAAGATTGGATCCAA
The DNA here is from genome assembly GCA_007258455.2 of Sequoia sempervirens. Classification (NCBI taxonomy): domain Eukaryota; kingdom Viridiplantae; phylum Streptophyta; class Pinopsida; order Cupressales; family Cupressaceae; genus Sequoia; species Sequoia sempervirens. Next base: position 19,706 of record VDFB02016930.1, on the reverse strand, counting down.
GAGCCTATAGAAGAATTAAGTAAGATCTCCGCAGGTAACCCTTTTGAAATATCTAAATCGACCAATATGCGAGCAAAGGTGGAATGAAGAACGTCGGTAGATTTTTCATCCATCATCAGAAAATCTCCAAGAGCATCACCCACTTCCTCCAAAAGAGAGACATTCCAGAGATGAAGGGGGAGATTAGGTAAACAAACCCAAATTGGGAATTAAATGTTTCGTAAACGTATTGAAGTCCTAATGCCATGGTTTCACCATGCTAAAAATTTGCTTTCCAACTGTATTCTGTCACACAAAATAACATTGGCTAATTATTATATTCTATCAATTTAGTTTCAACTTTTCTCACATGTTCAAACAAATTCATGAAGAAAAAACATATTTAAGTAGAAACTATCTTTGATGAGAGGCAAGAATCCCTAAAGAATGATGGATTATAACTCCTCATCATCTATTTGATGTTTTAGTTTACTATAAAAATATTGGAAACAAATAATGATATTTAATATGAATAATATCTTCTTCAACATACTTGATCAAATTATTGGTAGTTATGTTCAAAACCTTATTCAGGGATTCAATGTTATTGTTGTTTGTGTTATCCTTTTGGGTGTCAATGTCATTTTTCTCTACCTCAGAAAGGCAAAGAATGGTGGTGTCATAGACATAGTTTATACTTTTTCCCTTACCACTAGAAGAAGAAGGCTCTCCTTTTTCATAGTTGGGTAAGGGATTGTTAAATGCACTGTGATCATTATTTGTCTAAGGCCCTTCAAAAAACACCTTCTTAGCTTCGATCAAGTCTTGTATTAGGTGTTTTAGTTGCATACAGTCGTTTGTCTTATGTCCTCTATTTTTATGGAAATTACAATAATCTGCATCATTCCACCATGATGGTTTTACCTTTGGCTCCTAGTTTTGAGCTTCTGGTAAAGTAGTAAGTTTGTTCGCAATGAGTTATTTCATTGCCGATTCTAATGTTTGTCCTAATGGGGTGAATTTTCGTCGATTTGATTTCCTTTGGTATGACGGTCGTGATTCTCCATTGTTGGTGTTGTTGCTTTGGATAGTGCCCTGGTTGTTGTTTTGGTTTGTTTTGACAGTTGATGCTATCAAATTGAATATTGGTTTTACATTGTCAGTTGTAGGTTCATTATTTCTAGTATTTCTATTTTTCTGCCAAAATTTTGGCTTGTCGTTGTTTCCATAGTGATTTGCATTGTTGGATGTTTCACTATAGTGCTTGATCACTCCTCGTTTGACTAGGGCTTCTTCGATTTTGAGCCCATTCTCAATTACTTTTTTGAATGTTGATGGACATTTTAATTCAAGTCGATAACTCATTTGATCATTTAAGTTGTCTATAAATAATTCAATCTTCTCCTCTTCAGGTATAGATCAAGGATACCTAGCAAAGAACTTTCTCCATCATTGTAAGAATGATAAAAATGTCTCACCATTTTTCTATTTTAGATTATAGAGATCCTTTATGGTTACGTCATGTGTTATGTTGAAAGAGAATTGAGAGATGAATTTGTTAACCAATTCTTCAAAGGATCTGATCCCTGGTTGTAATTTTGAGAACCATTCCATGCAAAGGGCTCCCAAACTCCTAGGAAATAATCTCATGAGGTATGTATCTTCTTGCGCATATTTGAGGCTCATTGTTCTAAATTCTCATACATGGTCAATTGGGTCTGATTTTCCATTGTATTTGTTGTACTTAGGAAACTCACAATGTCTTGGGAAGGGTATCATATCCACACATGGATGAAAAGGGTAAGGACAAATGTCCTTTAATAAATATGTTTTTGTGGTTCCTGTTTGCATGTTTTGAATCTTTTTCTGTAGAATTTGCATTTGAGTTGTTAAAGCTACTACTTGATTTGTATCCTGGGTGTGGTTTGGTTCCATCTCATTAGTTCTAGGTGTTTCCTTCAACTGATTGATGTCAAAATCTTTCGGAAGTTTGGCACCTAACTCTGCTAACATTAAGAGGTATTTCTCCATGTCTTGTTCTAAGACCTTTTCCATAAATTTATGAAAATTTGGGTCTTGTTGTGCGTGTTGTATATCCTCTTGTGTTATTTCGTTGTTCTCATCTTGTTGGTATCGAAAAAAAGGGTTCTCTTTAGCCATGTTTAGATTTTTAGTTTCCTTTTCTCTGATTTTTTGCCTTTGCAACCTTGTTAAGATTGGCATACAAGTTTTTGTTGTTTTCCCTTACTAAACTTAGATCTTCTATGTGGTGTTAGTGTCAATTTGATTTTTTTTAAGAAGCCAAAATAGAATGATGTATTCTATTGACGAGGCTAACTTAAAATACCTGATTACTGAGTCTTTTTGTCTCGTGATGGTAGGATGTCAAAAATATTGTTGAGGAAACTTGGCTCAGTAATCCATGATTTTTTTTTATAATTTGGACACTTTGTATTTTGCAAGATCTGGTTTTTGTGTAAAACGATTTTAACTTGTAAGAACCTACTTTGTTTCACGATGTTAGGATATTGTTTGGTCTGTAAAATATTTCTGACTGGTAAAATATTATGTTTCTGCTGTTAGTCTACCTGACGGTTGTTCTGAAAGTTTTTCTATTTTTCTTCTTCTATAGACACGCTAATACAAAGGGTAAAAGTGCTAAAACAAAGCTTATAAGTGCTAAAACAAAGTGCAGAAGTGCTAAAACAAAGAGCAAAAGCGCTATAACATACGAAAGAAGCGCTAAAATAGAGTTCAGAAGAGCTATGTTTTTTCTGTGGAAGTGCTAAAATAGAGAGAAAAAGCGTTAAAATGTTGGATACTAGAATTTCCTGGCAATTTGGTTTGTTGGACAAAAGCACTATGAGATTTTTTAGAAGCACTAAAATAAAGGGAAGAAGCGCTAAAACAGAGGGTTGAAGTGCTAAAACAGAGGGAAAAAGCACTATAGTTTGTTTCAGAAGTGCTATAGTTTCTATTTAACTATAAGGTTTCCCAAGTTTTGTCTACCGTAAGAACTGATCTAGTCTAGTGGAGTATTCTATGGCAGGTTGTGGAATGGAGGATTGTCGAATACAATGACTATGGTTGAATTCCTGTGAAAGAGCATTTCTTTGAATATAGGCTTGTGAAGTCAAAGGTTCTACAACATAATCATCAGTGTAACCCCTATCAAAATTATGGAACCTATGGAGGAATTTTCTATGATGAAGCAAAGTTTTCCTATTTTGATACAAGAAATGTTGTCTTTGCAAAAGATGTTTGTAACTAAGTGTTTTTTTGGGTTTTTTAATTCTCTTGGCCAAATATTTTTTGACAAACTTAGTGGTTTTCCAATCTCTAATCATGTATGATTTTGTATTTTTTAGGATGATCTTTTATCTGAAATTTAATGATTTTGGAATACACAACACTCAAATGAAGACAATTGTTTTTAAGAGTTGCAATCTAAACAGATAGTGTATGTTCAAAAGAACCACGCATGGTCCTATTTTCACTGGTTTGATAACAAAAATGCACTTCAGATAGACTCACTCTTAATATTCAAAAGGTCATCATTATACTCTACAACCCACAACTTAAAATTGTGTCGACTCACACAGCCATGTCACCCCCTAGAGGGCGCTCGTGTTTTTGTATTTTCCAGGTGCCTACTCAGAGTGACGGAAGTGGATACTAGATCCCCTAAGCAAATGGTCCTTGGCAATTATATGGTGAGTTTCTTGGGGGAAGATTCTTCCCTCCCCTTGCACTGCGAGTATTACAATGTCTGGTTACTGACTCAGCTGGATACTACACTAGGTTCTTAAAAAGGGTTTCCGTTCGGAGCGGCAATAATAGACTCCCTCAAGAGACCTCCCAACCTTTAGAACAAAGGTTTTAGGGATGGTTATCTTGCCCACTTTCGAAAAAAGTGGGTTTCCCTAGATTTGCTTTAAATTTTATAGTGGGGTGGAAAAACCTAGCTTTGGTTTGAACCCACTTAGGTCGTTCCCGTAGGGTGAGTAATTTTTCCCACTATGACAGGCCTTCTAAAGGATGTAATAAAACTTGAAGAATGCATAAAAAGGATGAGTCTGGATTTTTGGATCACCCAGTTAAGGGGAGAGCATGCATCACCCTAGTTTGATAAATTTTAGTCCAATTTGAAAATGTGAATATCCTAGGATTGATCCATTTTAAACCAACTGAAGAAAAGAAATCTACTGGCCGCAGACGCGTCGGATCCAGAAAATGAGTTACATAGAAGCGCCATGACAATGATCAAAAGCACTATAAAAATAGATAGAAGCGCTATAGAAATTCACAGAAGCGCTATAGAAATTGACAGAAGCACTATAGAAATAGACAGAAGCACTATAGAAATAGATGAAAGCGCTATAGAAATCGATAGAAGCGCTAAAACAAATACTGAATATTACTGCCGGTCTGTGCTGGATTGTGAATTGAAGTGCTAAAATAGTCACACAAAGCATTGTACTTTTCTCCAGAAGTGCTAAAACAGTCCTCAGAAGTGCTATAATTTTTGTCAAAAGCGCTAGAACAGTCATCAGAAGTGCTATAGAATCCTCCGATCACACTAAAACGGATCACGCCAGACTCCTGTACAAAAATTTTCTAGAAAAACTTGTTAAAAACATGGGGTATAGCCCCACGGTGGGTGCCAATATGTAAGTGTGGAAAAATGTAAACAAACTATAATTAAATACACCTCTTAATGAAACATTGTATCAAGATTAAACATGAATTAAACTAATTTAAAACAGAGAAAATCCTGAAAGTGTCCAATTGTCTCCTATCTCCAAAGATTTATCAAATTACAGAAGCTCTCAAATTTATAAGCACCGTAACTGTTTAAAATGCCTATCTAGAGAATGGAATGGATGCTAAATGTTGTGATGTGATGATTTCTAATGAATTCTAGATGATATGATGCTACTGTAAATGAATCCTGATGGATGAAAGCTATAGTAAAAATAAACTATGCTGCCGTGATATGAAATCTACTGATGCCATGATGCTATGATGGTACTAAATTGCTAATGCTAAATGATTGCTTGGTTGCTTGAGTACTAATTCCTGCAGAGTAAGTTTGTATAAAGGATGATGATTCTCGGATGATTTTGATGCTTTAGAAGGCTGTATATATAGATTTCCGACAACACATTTGCACAGGGATAACACAATAGAGGCTGAGATTCAATCTGGAGATTTGAATGGTATGAGATGAGAAGGTGGAGTTGATCATGGAGGATTGTTCCTGCCTAGGAAAACACCAGGCAAGATGAGAGGAAAGATTTGAGGCAGAAGATTGAGAGGATTTCCTGCAGGTTTGTCCCTAAGGCTCTTCCCGTGAATGCTAGTTGCATTAATTAGATTTGAAAAAATCTAATTTTATTGGTGAGTGAATAGAGGGATTTGATTTATGCATTTATTTAAATATTTTTGGTTTATTTAAATTAGCAACAAGAGGAATAATTAATTTAATAAAATAAACTATAGAATTTTGTTTATTAAATTAAATAAAAGAAATATGATAATTAAATTAAAGATTTTAGGATATCTTTATTTAATTAAGAAGAAATGTGATGAGATAACTAAATAATATCAACTATTGAAGCTGTATATTTAATTTTAGGATAGATTTGATGGATAAAGTATAGAAGAAATGATAATGATAATAATTAAATAAAATAAAGTATTTAATTTTGTTTATTTAATTAAGAGGGAAATAATATGATAAAATAGAAGAATTAATAGTGAACTTAATATAAATAAATATTTCTATTTATTTACTAAGTAGATGAATTTAAGATTAATTAATCAAATAAGTTGTATTAAATTAATTAGATTCTCCAAACCATTTTTAGGTGTCTACAGGTATCAAAGGAAGGTTTTTTTTCTAGGAGGTGTTGATAAGTTGTAGAGAGTTGAAGCAATAGGTATCTACAAGAATCTAGAAATTATTGTAGGTGTGTAAGGATTCATGCAATTATAGAGGGCTTAGAGGGATGTTGGAATTTGTGAGAGATTAGTTTATGTGGAAACTAGTAGAGGTAGCATAAATATTGAAAAATAAAATGCCTCCAAGAACGATAAATCCAAAAATATATGAAATATTTGAGTAGTTTCATGTTGATATGAGAAAAGAATTAAGAAATTTTGTTACAGGTTTGAGGAGGAATCTTGAACTAGAAGATGAAAATGATGATGAAAAGATAGATGATGAGAGAAAGAAAAAAAATAGTTGATAGATGAATAAGAAGAGTGCTTCTTGAGAGTGCTTGCTAGAATCAATGGAGGATATAAAATAAAAGTTCCAAAAAATTTAGGTGCATTCAACCTCGAAGAATTAATAGATTGGATAGGATAATTGGAAGAATATTTTGAATTTGAAAACATTCACGACCCACAGTGGGCAAGATTAACACATATAAAACTTAAGGGACATGTTTCCCTTTAATGGAGAGAGTTGTAGAAATAAGAGTAGAAAATGGTGATTTAAGAATAACCTAGTGGAATCAAATGGTTACCTGATTAAAAGAAAAATATATTCTTGGAGTCTATGAATTGGAATTGTTTAGAAAGATACATAATTTGAAATAGAGGAGATGAGTATCAAATACTATATTGAAGAGTTTTATGACATGGTAATGTTGCAAGTATGTTGCAGGTGTTGTCATTGATGTCAACAATTTGGTTCTTGTTGATGATGTTGTCTCTATTGTCAACAAAGTGGTGATGTATGGATGGTCCCATATGTTGCAATCAGGATGCTAAGTATAATGTATGTGGTTGGATGTCATGAGTTTCTACAACAGTTATTTCTTGTTGATCATGAATAAGTGTATGATTTTGTGAATGTTATATTCATTGTTTGTTGATGTAAAGTTATATAAAAGAATCTCTCATAGTAAGTGGCTCAAGAGGTTGCTTTGAAATGCTCTGTAGAATGCTCTACATTCCTTTGCATTGTACTATTTGGTCCTATGGTTTGAAGGATAGACAAAGTCAAGTGTGAAGCATGTGTGTTCCAATTTTCAGTTCATAGAAGTTGCCACAAAAGTTTCTTAAGTAGAGTGAAGACTGTACTACTGAAGTCATGGATGGTTCTAAGAAATGCTCCACATTTCTTCGCAATTGTTGTTGTGGTCTTATAGTTTAGAGGATGTGTTTCTCACATCTATCTATTATCTAGATCTTCGAGTTTCAATTGTTGAAGTGTACCGCAAGTCGAGTTGTCAAAGTTATATCTCAAGACTATGTTGTTCGACTTTGCAATAGATACTGGTTATGTGTTTGTTTTCTTGCATCAACATAATGATGCATAAAGTTGTGAAAGAAGGGTATGGAAATATTCTTGAATATCATTTGATGTTTGTGATGTAATTTGTGTGATTCTATCTTGTCTCTCTAGTACCGCTTGTGGTCTGGAGTTCATATTTTGAGGGTTGAGTATTTGTTGGGCCAACTTAATACTTTAAGTTGTCTGTGCCAAGTTTTTATGGTGTGTGATGATCCCATTTATTAGCTATTTTTTTGTTTTCTTTATGCTTCTTATAAGACATTCCTAAGACAGTTATTCCTATAGTATGCCATCCTTCATGATTATCATGCACACCTTGAACCTGGTTGAAGTATATGGAAATGCAATTATGATATAATGGTGTTGTTTGATTTATATGTGAATATGTATGCATTATAATTGATATTTGTGTTTAATCATGGTAGCTAGTATTGTGTATGTGTTTTATGGAGTAATCTCGCGCAACCTAAGAAGATACTATAGCTCGCAACAACTACAGAATGCAACCCGCAGCTGAAGGAGTTCCTGGACAGTGAAATAGGGGATGTTCCTAAATACATTGAATGCAATAACTACAACATGGAGATACATAATGAAGACAATCATGCATCATTATAAAAACAATAAAGGCATTGAAGAAGGAGAACCTTGTTATCATTAGGATTTTGGTGTAACTGATCTTATGTTCCACATTTCAGTTTTGTTATTGTAGAGTTCTAATTGTATTTGGATTCTTTTTTCTTTTCAATTGCAGTTATGATAGCTAAATCTTAATTACGCTCTAATATCTAGGAGATTTGTGATTAATGACTTTAGTTTAGAGTTGTGTTCTAAATAAACTCCCTTGTGCATGTATATAGCCAATGGTTAAGTCTTTAGATAGGAGTTTATTAATCTTTTAGTTGTGGATTTGGTTATCAAACACTTTTCAATTTTCAGTTGTTAGTACACAAACAGGTTGATTGTTCAAACATGGTTTTTCTAAATACAATATTTGGGCAAGATTTCATGTGATATTTTGAAATGTTTCATGAATGATCTTGAGTTAATATGGTTGAGTTGAATCTAAGGATTTAGATTTGGTTTAGTGTAGTGGAGACAACCACTCGAGCGAGGACCACTCAGGTACTACTCTTCACTTCATTTATAGTTTTATTTTTGTTAAGTAGTTACTTCTTAATTACAAAGTAAGTTAAGATAGACTCTCATATCAAGTTATCCAAAATTTTTGTTCATGTTATAATTGCATTCATTTAACTTATAACACTTTGAAGTGTAGAATAAGTTCAGTAATATTTTCCAGTTAGTTTCAACATTTTACCTATTAATAGTAGTTCAGTCACAAACTATGTTGTAGGTACCCGTAGCCAAAGCACCAACTTTACTTCTTTCATTGTTATGTGTTTTTATGATTTTCCAGCAAGCATAATACCTTCACCAGGATAATTGAGGTAACCTTAAGTATTTGAAAGCACATACAGTGCCAACACCATCACAAGCCTACTAGCCTTGGTTAATAATCTAAGGAAAGTCTTTTCAATGTCAAGTGGACTATTCAGCCAGGTTTTCCCCTAAATTGAGTGATTGCCACCAATTTTATTATGCATTAGAATAGACTCTACATTTCTGGTGTCATTTCTAGGGATGGTGCTATCTTCATAGACTTGTTTTTCTGGGCTTTTATAGTTTACACTTTGTTTTCAACATTAGGACTATTAGGTTTAATGTTATCAAATACCAGAACATTCTACTAACATTGTGAAAGACCTATTGCTATACAAAGTTTATCTATTGTATGTAGAGGCAGAGAGACACATTGGGAATGTTCATCCCCTCTACAAGCCAACAAGCTAGAGAAGATATTGTTGATTACAATAATCAGAGCAAGGGTACTACTGAAGAAGAAACTTCCCTTTCCCTAATATATATTACACCCATAAAGGGGACATATTGAACCATGGGTGATGTAGTGGATGATCCACCTGAACATGTGACCTTTGAGTTCCCATTCACCAACCAGGAAAGGGCTACTATGTTGAAGAATATCCCTCCTTCAACATTACTAGTCTTTTATGGTTTGGTGATTGAAGATCTAGACACATTTATGTTTGAGTTTGATGTCCTATGTAGGAGCTATGATTGTACCTTTGATGCTCGTAGGCTCAAGCTCTTCCCTGCCACTCTAAAAGATGTTTCCCTGAGATGGTTTATGGGATTAGGCAAGGATGTTATTCTAGATTGGGATACCATGAAAACATTGTTCTTGGAAAAATACCAAGATTATTGTAGAGGAATTGATAGGAGGAGAGATGAAATTTTTAGAATGTCACAGAAGGAGGATGAGCTATTAGAAGACTATGTGGAGAGATTTTGATTATCTTTGAAGAAAAACCCACAGAACAAGCTATCTGAAGAATCCCTCAAGTTAGTATTTTTGAGGGTAGTCAATAAGGACTGTATGGATTCCCTTAATCTTATTGGGAAAGGGGATGTTTCTCCACTGCAAGGGGATATTTCCCAATCTTATTGGGCAAGAGGATGTTTCTCAATTTCCATATAAAGAAATTTGTAGGATCTATAGAAACTACTCGAGAACCTTCACTAAGAAGCCAAGGGGAGAGAGGACATCCACCATTGGCAAATCATCTACTGGAGTTTCAAAAATAGAGTTAAGAAATTTATTGTCCAACATGATGGAGAGCATTATCAGTCATCTAACAACTCAATTGGACACTCCCCATATAAAGAAGAAGCAAGATGAAGCTGAAGAATTGCTCATTGAATACTACCCCAACTATAGACAAAGGAAAGAAAACTACAAATGCAAGAGGGTGGCTAGTATTCAAGAAAACAAAATAGAGAAACCTGATTTTCAGCCACTTGAAGGAGAGGATGAATAGTTATTTTACATTGCTCAAAGAAGGCCATGGAAACAAAGACAAAGTATGCCACAGGACCCTCTACAGTTTATTTCATCTTTTCCCATTGGAAATCAATTTTTTTCTACTTAAAATTCCCATAACCAATAGCAAAACCCTCGACAATGGCAACAACCTCAGCAAAATTGGAACCAAAAACAACCAAATGCATGGTCACCACAAAATTTCCAAGGTTCCAGTTATAATTCTCAATGGTCAGCACAACAAAAATAGTGGCAACCACAATGGCAAAAAGGCCAATAGTGGTAGTAGAAAAACATGAATTACCAACAACCTTTGCTCCCTCCTCAGCCACAACAACAAGTTATTATGCCTAATCCATCCAATCCAAAATATTAGCCACCAAGAGCACCATAGTTACCTACCAAACCTGCACCTAACCCTAAAAACTAGCATGTTCAACAAGCTTATACTAACAAGGCTATGCAATACCTCACCTATGGGGTACAAGTGAATGATGTCCACCTTAGGTCAGGAAAAACACTCGTTGGTCCTTCATCCCCACAAATTACTGAAATGGAAGATGAGGAACCTACAACTGAAGCTCCAAACATTCCAACCCTAGAACCTAAGTCAAATAAGTTAAACCAGACTATCTCAAGTCCAGAGCCTCCATTTCTTGAGTGCTTAGCCATACCAAGACATCAAAGTCAAGTTGAGATAGACCTATTAGGTCAACTAAAGGATGTAAGCATCAAGATTCCTCTCATCCAACCTATCAAGGACATCCCAATTTATACAAAGACTATGAGGGACCTAGGTCTTAAGAAACCAAGAAGAAAAAGGAAGGATCCTTAGACAATTCATGTCATAGGAAACCTTACTGATATTATGCTAGGGAACATAACTATCCCTAAGTATATAGATCCCAGTAGTCCAATAGTGGATATTTGGATTAATAGGACCCTTATCAAGAACACCTTTATTAATCTAGGGGTAGCAATTAATGTCATGACTAAGGAAACAATGCAACTTCTTTAGTTAGCCAACCTTATACCTACACCTACTATTTTATAGTTGGAAAATAGGTCAACAGTAAAGCTTGAAGGAATCATTGAGGATTTAGTCTTGGGGATATCCTGCTGACTTCATAGTTTTACAGCCAAAGGTCAACCTTGCAAGATATCCACTCATTCTAGGTATACCATGGTTAGCTACAATTGATTCATTCATAGGTTGTAGGTATGGAAATATGATAATATCTAATGGGATAGTGACCAATAAATTGGTCATCTATCCTCCAACCTAACCCTATGCTAATCTTGAGCAAACCATACATGGCCCACCTTGGATGAGGATGACCACTATTCTCTATAGACTTTAATGACAATAAAACGTAGCCCTTTGTTGGATGATCAGGATGAAGATGATTTGATTGCTCACATAATGCAAAATGATTGTGGTAGGAAGTTGCAACAATAGTTTTATCTATCATGCTTACAAGATCCTTTACAAAACATTATACCTACTAATTCATTTGAGGAACTATCTCATATTTTCCATTCCTTACTGCCACAACAGTGTATACCAAACATTCCTACACTTGACCTCTCATATGTGTAAGATTCATCCAAAACATTAGAAATTCTACCAAGAAAAATATTAAACATAAACAATGCATGTACTGAAGTGCAACAAAACTCCCTAAATATATTGTTGCAGGCACACGCAACAACCTTTCCATGGGACTACCATGACATGAAGGGAATAGATCCTAACTTATGTATGCATAGGATCTATATAAATTATGGTTTTAGACCTATTAGATAGCCTTAAAGGCGAATGAACCCTACTTTAAGAGAAACAATTAAAGTTGAACTCCAAAAACTACTTGATGCAGGCTTCATTTATCCTATATCTGATAGTGAATGGGTATCACCCTTAGTTATTGTCCCTAAGAAAGGTGGAAAATGGAGGGTGTGCGTAGATTATAGGGAGCTGAACATGACCACTAGGAAAGACCACTTCCCATTACCCTTCATTGATCAAGTGCTTGACTCTTTAGGAGGGAAGAAGTACTTTTCATTCCTAGATGGTTTTAGTGGTTACAATCAGATCAAGATTGCTCTAGAGGATTAGGACAAAACTACATTCACATGCCCATGGGGTACTTATGCCTATTTTGTCCTACCCTTTGGGTTATGCAATGCCCCAACTAATTTTCAAAGGGAAGTGCTTAGCATCTTCTCTAATTATGCTCATGACTCTATGGAGATATATATGGATGAGTTCACCACATACAGGGAAAATTATGAAGAAGCTCTTACCAATTTGGAAAAAGTTTTGAAAAGATGTAAAAAACATAATTTATCCCTCAATAATGAAAAGTGATTTATGATGATGACTCGAGGAATTGTTCTAGGGAATTTCATATCTAGTGAAGGGATACAAGTTGACCCACCTAAGATAGAGATCATTTTTACATTACCTGTTCCACAAAGGAAAAGATATGTTAGAAGTTTCCTAGGCTGTGCAAGCTATTATAGGAGGTTCATTAAAGACTTCAGTAAGATTTCAACACCATTGTTTGTTCTTTTGATTCAAGATATAGAATTTGACTAGACAACAAAGTGCCAACATTCTTTTGAAGAACTTAAAGAAGCCTTAGCCAGAGCACCTGTTTTGAGGGGACCAAATTGGATATTACCCTTCCATATACACACTGATGCTTCAGATTTTACTATTGGAGCAATTTTGGGTTAGAAAGAAGGTACTAAAGAATATGTTATTTACTACATTAACAAAAACTTGTAGGGAGTAGAGCTAAATTACACTGTTACAGAGAAGGAAATGCTAGCAGTAGTATATGCCATCAACAAATTCAGGCATTACATCACTGTATATACAATTTTTTTCCACAAAAATCATACAAATATAAGATATTTGATGAACAAACTTATGGTAGCGGGTAGGCTAGTTAGATGGCTTCTCCTTCTACAAGAATTTGATATCACAATAGTGGACAAACTTGGGAAGGCCAATGTAGTAGCAGAATTTCTATCAAGGTTGTCAATGCAATCAGTAGAAGGTGTAGTAGATGACTCATTTTCAGATGATTAATGTACATACACCCTGGTATGTTGAGATTGCAAATTATTTAGTGACAGGGTAGATACCACCATACTTTTCTCCAAGGGAAAAGAGACAAGTAGTGCACAAGTGTTTTCCATATTCTTGGGTATATGGATACCTATTCTACACATGCCCAAACAATATCACACGAGAAGGTGTATAAGAGAAGATGAAGTCTATGATATAATAAAGGCTTTCCATGATGAGCCCTGTGGGGGTCACTTTGCAGCCAAAAGGACAACATTCAGAATCATAGATTACTGTTGGCTAACTTTACACAAGGATTCTATCAAGTACACAAGAACCTATGACAAATGCCAAAGAATGGGTAAGCTAACCAAGACTAATGAAATTCCTTTATAGCCACAATTGACACTAGCACCTTTTGACAAATGGGGCCTAGATTTCATTGGGTCAATTTCACCTACATCTAACAACAAGGAGTGCATTCTGGTTTGCACTGTCAATTATCTAACCAAGTGGGTGGAATTGAAGGCATTATAGTTTTCCAGAGATGGAAATGTTGCAAAATTCTTGTATGAAGAAATTTTTACTAGGTATGGAGTACCTAGGGAAATAGTCACTAACCAGGGTCCACAATTTACTTCAGAGCTCAATTTAAAATTAGTTGAAGAATATGAAATAAGGCACAAAAAGTCAGCACCATATCATCCACATGCCAATGGTCAGGTGGAGGTTACAAACAGGGAAATCAAGAGCATTCTAACTAATTCAATGCAGTTACATAGGAAAGATTGGGTTGCTAGATTACCAGAGGCAGTATGGGCATATATGACTACATGGAAACAATCACTAGTTTCACTGCCTATGAACTAGTATATGGCAAAACAACAGTTCTCCCAATAGAATTTGAGTATAAAACACTCAGAACAACAATGGAATTGGACATGGAACTCACAACATCATAAAATGAGAAATTGCGTAACTTAAATGGTTTGGATGAGATTAGGATGGAAGCAGTGCATCATACAGAGATAGTTCAGAAAAAAAAATAACAAAATGGCATGACCAATGTATCAAGACAAAGGAATTTAATATAGGAGATTGGCCATTGTTGTATGATTCAAGATATAAATATTTTAAAAGAAAACTCCAATCTAGATGGTTGGGACCCTATGAGATAAGCCAAGTTTTCCATAATGGGGCAATCAAGTTGGAGACCATAGATGTAGTGAGGTTCTCATTGTTGGTCAATGGCCATAGGTTGAAACTTTATAAGAAGCTAGGACAAAAGGAAGATTTCATTCTCTCTCATTCAACAGTATGGTCCTCTTAGCGATCCAGATACAAGTGAAAAAACACACAATGATGACTCAACAATAGTTGTACCAAGTTCTTCAAGTGACTCAGTGGCTGAGCTACACAACTCATCCCTTGAGGTCACACAAGCTTAATTTACTAATCCACCCCACACGCACACACAACATAGTTACAATGATACACATTTATTTTACATCATTCTCCATATTGCAGTAGGGACTTGTAGCTTCATATATTAAAGTTGTTATATTTCAATCAAGGACCTGTTACAGTAGGGACCTATAGCATATAACACATGCTATGTCAGACCTCCGTTCAGGACTTGATGCCAAAGGAATCCGCAGTGTTATGTCAAAATTTCAAAATTTGGCACCACATTAATTGCATAGTATCACTTTTCACTTCACTTTTTCATCACACATGTAGCATGCTCATTTCATTTCACGATGTTTATTTCGAATTTCAAGAATTCAGAGTATCACATCAATTTCATTCATCCGTACATTTCATCTCATTTCACACCATATTCCAACTTGTCATTAATTTCACACTTCATCTATTCATTAATATCAATTAAATCATGTCACATCAACATCATACAACATATAATCTTCAAATTAGTTTCACATGTGTAAAAGGTTAGTTCATAATATTTGAAAGGTATGCACACTACACAACCATTATTAACATGGCTTTTCAATGTGATTCAATATATACTTACATTAAAACTAGTATACATTTTAATCATTACTTCTATTTCCATACTTTGTAATTATTCCCTTCACCTCTTTTTCCGAACTTGAAGTGAGGACACTTCAAGAATTTAAGTTGGGGGGAAGGGTAATATATTTTCCAAATTTTAGTTTATGTCGCCACCAAAAAGCCAAATACAGAACTAAAGAGCAACATACAAACCTTTTTACCATACCCTACTTTGCACTTATAACCTTTTTCCTATCAATTCTAGTTGACAATTTGCCTAAATTCGAGCTAAATCATAACCTTTCAAGCTTATAGAAGCTTAATAGAGGAGAAAAGGGCAAAGTGATTGAAATTGTTGAAGGTGCATGCAAGAGTAACATAAACTTGGGTTGGTGGACTGTTGAGATTGAATTTGGGTTGAATTTATAATTCTTGAAGAGTTTTTTTTATCAAAAGTAGAATACATCACCATGGGAAGTGACATCATTAGAAGGGAGCCAGGTGCACATAAACAAATACTAGAAGATGCATTAGTGTTACCCACTTTTACAAGGGTAGGATGGATCAATTACTTTATGAAGTTGATAGAATTTGATGATGATATAAGAAGAAGATTTGTAGCTACATTGGAGCATGATGAAGCTATGGTAAAGGGATTGTCAGTAGATGCATCAGAAGGAGCAATTGCACAAGTATCTAGTTTTCCTAGGATTGGAGCTAAATTTCCAATTCAAACAGATATAGTGGTTGCAAGAGAAAAATTCTGTGAGTGAGGAGAAAATTTGGATTCATCATCTCAAGGTACAAAAATACTTTCACTTCCATGGGTTTGGGCTTCTTGTGCCTCATATATCATCAAGTACCTCACATGTGATGGTAGTTTTAATCTTCTTTACACCGTGCATTTCAAATTATTAAGCAATATACAACATAACAAACTTGTGAATGTGCCAAAATTCTTCCACAACTTGTTAAAGAGAATGGGATTTGAATACCAAAAGAAATAGAATGATTTAGCTCTTTCCCATCATTGTTTAATAGCCCTGTTAACAAAAAGGAGTCTTAGAATTCATTACCCATAGGTATCTTGGGAAGATTTTGTGAAATGTCAAAACATTAATAGTATACTAGAGCAACTTACAATTCCTAAAACCCTAGAACCATCAGTTCAGCTTGTAAGAGAAACCCATCTTGTTTCACTAATTGCTTCACCTACCCACAACCAAGGTGAACCTAAGGAGCATAATGTGTAGAAATCATCACCTACAACATCTAGGAAACCTACAACAAAGAAGACCCTATCCGCCTCTAAGACACCAAAAGCTAAGAAAAAGGGGGGTAACCCTTCTACACCTTCAAAGGTACATAAGAAAAAGGAAACACATAAAGAGACACCTACTACACCTAGGAATTCAGGCTGGTTGAAACAAAAAGGTGTTATGAGGGGAAGCATAGAAAACCCAGAAGACTTGAGGGGTAAGGAACAAAAGAGGAAAATATTATGATGGTTGATACTAACTCAGAGATGAAGGAAAATGCTCCTGAGAAGGTGCATGTTCCTGCTAAAAGAAAATGGTATGTGTCCACCTTAGACTCAAACTCAAAGGATGTATTTATTATACACAAAACCAAAAGAAGAACCCCAAACAACCCAAACAATGAAGATTTTGAATACACGGGAGGTTGTGATCGAATCCTTTAGATGTAGACCCCCAACAAGAACTTATGCATTGTTTTTGCAAGAAAAGTTTCTAAGTTTTTGATTTAGCGGGATAATAAGTAACCAGTTAGTTGGAATGAGTGGGGAATATGATTGTCTTAATGTTTTTGTTGACTCTACATTAGATGAACAAGATCAACTTTGTGGGTACTATCCACACAATTATGTAGTGCCTAAGGAAAAAAAGTGGAACCCCTTGACGTTTGTGGGGGATTTATAGGTCAGAGCACTAGCATCCTACTTTAGGAATGAAGGTTTCAGGGGTGAATTTATGGAGGAATATGAGGAGAGAGAAATCTATTTCTCTCCCAATTAGGAAGGTATCAAATGACCCTGATGCCATCATAGATGAATGGTTACAACTTCTGAGGCACAAAGGACCAGGAGGAAAGATCATGAGAATGAGGATGCAAGACTATAACATTATGCAGACATTGGTAATTGGATTGGTTCATCATAGTTATAAGTATGTACAGTAGATATGGGACAGTTTGACTCCAGAAGTACAAAAGAAAGAGCCACATTCAGTATACAACTTCCTAGCTATGCTTGAAAGAGTATATAGGTATATGGATATTGTTGGTAACCTTGCACTTAAATGGTTTCCATTAAAATTCCAACCACCTATCCTTCTTTATCCAATACCCCATTGGATAGGGGATAATATGGAGGAATGTGAACAGATTGAACTTACCAGGATGAAGAAGCTTTCATGTTACAGGGGATTATACTTGAAGTAGATCAAGGGAGTAAATACTATGATGGACCTTAGGGATATTAGACTGCACTATAATCTATCCTCCTAGTTCATTTACTTGAGGGAAATCAGAAGGATAGTTGGGGGGAGTGATGATCCCATTTATTAGCTAGGTTTTGTTATCCTTATGCTACTAATAAGATATTCCTATGACAATTATTCCTATAGTATGCCATCCTTTATGATTATCACACAGACCTTGAACTTGGTTAAAGTATATGGAAATACAGTTATAATATAATGGTGTTGTTTGATTTATATGTGAATATGTATGCATTATGATTGATATCTATGTTTAATCATGGTAGTTAGTATTGTGCATGTGTTTTATGGACTAATCCCTTGGAGCCTGAGAAGATACTATAACCCGCAACAACTGCAGAATGCAACCCACAGCCAAAGGAGTTCCTGGACAATGAAATAGGGGGTGTTCCTAAATACATTAAACATAATAACTACAACATGGAGACACCTGATGAAGAAAATCGTGCATCATTCTGACAACAATAAAGGCATTGAAGAAGGAGAACCATGTTATCATTAGGATTCTTATGTAATTGATCTTATGTTCCATGTTTCAATTATGTTATTGCAGCTCGTTCTAATCCTATTTGGATTCTTATTCCTTTTTAGTTGCAGTTAGGATAGGTAAATCTTAATTACGCTTTGAAATATAGGAGAGTTGTGATTAATGATTTCAATTTAGAGTTGTGTTCTGAATAAACTCCCTCATGCATGTATATAGCCGATGGTTAAGTCTTTAAATAGGAGTTGATTAATCTTTTATTTGTGGATTTGGTTAAAAAACACTTTTCAGTTTTCATTTGTTATTCCACATACATGTTGATTGTTCAAACATGATTTTTCTAAATACAATCCTTGAGAAATATTTCATGTGATATTTTGAAATGTTTCATGAATGATCTTGAGTTAAATATGAGGATTTAGATTTGGTTTAGTTTACTGGATACAACCACCTAAGCAAGGGCCACTCAGGTACTTCCCTTCACTTCATTTATAGTTTTATTTATGTTAAAGTAGTTAATTCTTATTTATAGAGTAAGTTACGATAGATTCTCATATCAAGTCATCCACAATTGTTGTTCATGTTTATTATTGCATTCATCTAATGTATAGTACTCTAGGGTGTAGAATAGGTTCAATTAATAGTTTCTAGTTAGGTTCAACATTTTATCTGGTAACAATAGTTCAGTCACAGACTATGTTGTAGGTACCCATAGCCAAATCACTAGCTTTACTTCTTTCACTATTATGCATTTTCATGATTTTCTAGCAAGCATAATACCTTCACTAGGATAATTTCGATAACCTCGAGCCTTTGAAAGCACATACAATTCCAACACCATCACAAGCCTACTAGCCCTGGTTGATAATCTAATGAAAGTCTTTTCAATGTCAAGTGGATTGTTCAACCAAGTTTTCACCTGAATTGAGTGATTTCCACCAAGTTTATTAGGCATTAGAATAGACTCTACAGTAAGTGTTTTATGACTCAAATCAATGAAAGTTGGCTATGACAGAGAAGAATGGGTCACATCATCTTTGATAGCCTAGTAAAGATCAACTCTACTCATGTTGTGAGAGACATGCTAAGAATTTCAAAGCCTATTAATGCAATTTGCAAATAATGTCAAGTTGGAAAGCAGACTAAGGAGAGGTTCAAAACTAAGGAATATTCTACCACAAGACCTTTGAAGTTGGTGCATACATACCTATGTGGACCTACTAGAACAAAAAGATCTCAAGGTGACATGTATTTTATGTTGTTAATAGATGATTACTCTAGAATGACTTGGGTGACCTTTCTCAAAGAAAAATCAAAAGCTCTAGATAAGTTTAAAGCATTTAAATCTATGGTTGAGAATGAAATGGATTTGAAAATAAATTTTTTGAGGTTTGACAAGGTGGTTAATTCACCTCAAATGAGTT